>PISX010004426.1:0-87007 GCA_004024625.1 Mellivora capensis
TGAGCTTCACCCACAGTGGCGAGCTTCTACCGTTCACCTTACATGGGATTTTTTTCAGTTGAATACTGATAAATATTTGTTATAATGTCTTTAAAAATACATCACCTTGGTAGGCTTTACAGATTTAATTGGTTAATTTGCACAATTATGGGAAGAGAAACAAAGAACAGTTGAAAGGAAATTCTTGAGAATGACTTGCAAACTACTCAAGGGCTCCACTGTGTTCCCCTGTGGCTCTTCCCACTTCAGCCTGCAGCTCACTCTGCCGAGCTGCCGGAGGCCCAGCCTGTGTGCCGACCCCATCAGGGCCATCTCGGAGTTGCTCTGGCCCATGGACTATATCACCCTGATGAACCCCACAGCTACCCACCTGGCTGCTTTGAGAAGGCCTCCTCTCTGAATGAAATGGACCGGCTTTGATTCTTCCAACTTCCAAGGTCACTGTGCCTAGGGAACACTAGTGGAGTGGTTGTTTTAGGAAACTTTTTAAATAAGATGCTACAAAAACAGCATGGAGGTTCCTCAAAAAGTTGAAAATAGAGCTACCCTATGACCCAATAATTGCACTACTGGGTATTTACCCTAAAGATACAAACGTAGTGATCCAAAGGGGCACGTGCCCCCGAATGTTTATAGCAGCAATGTCTACAATAGCCAAACTATGGAAAGAACCTAGATGTCCATCAATAGAGGAATGGATAAAGAAGATGTGGTATGTATGTGTGTATATATATATATGTATATATATACACACACACACACGTGTGTGTGTGTGTGTGTGTGTGTATAATGGAAAACTATGCGGCCATCAAAAGAAATGAAATCTTGCCATTTGCAACGACATGGGTGGAACTAGAGGGTATTATGCTGAGCGAAATAAGTCAATCAGAGAAAGACAATTATTATGATCTCCCTGATATGAGGAATTTGAGAAACAGGGTGGGGGGTTGTTGGGAAGAGAGGGAAAAAAATGAAACAAGATGGGATGGGGAGGGAGACAAACCATAAGAGACTCTTAATGTCACAAAACGAACTGAGGGTTGCTGGGGGGTAGGGATTTAGGGATAGGGTGGCTGGGTTATGGACGTTGGGGAGGGTATGTGCTACGGTGAGTGCCGTGAAGTGTGTAAGCCTGATGATTCACAGACCTGTGCCCCTGGGGCTAATAATACATGTTATTTGTTATATGTTCTATGTTAATAAGAAATAATAAGTAAATAAATAAATAAATAAGACGCTATAATCATCTTTAGGAGTACATAGACTCTTTAGGGTTAGGTTTTTGAAAGGCCTCCTCCTTTTGGGATTTCCATAGACAAGGATACCTGCAATCCTTTGTGTAAAGAGCCTTTCTAAAACATAAAAAAGAATAACATCAAGCAGCAGCAGCAGCAACACCCAGTGTCTGTCTCACGACCTCATGGTTTACATGGAGACTGTTCGTGCTGAGGAGAAGAAGACTGAGAATCGAGCTACTGTCTCGTGAAGCATACTGGTTTAGATATGCCAAATACACCAACGCAAGGCTTACAGAACAAAACAGAAACAGTAAGACAACCATGACCACGACAACTTGTTTTGTCCTTAGCAGATAACCGGGCAAACTCTCTATCACCACACCTGCACCCAGCAGACCGATTACACCATCCTGAAATAAGCCATATTGCTAAAAACGCAAAACAAGAATTGAAGACAACTTCCCGTGACCTCTGACACAGAAATCACAGGCATGCAAAAAATACTGTATCGTCTAAGGTGAAAGCACAGTGAAGTATTTTGAAATCCTGGATTTTTGGAGTTAGACATACAGGTTTGAATCTTACTCTCTGATTTACCAGCTCTGGGGCCATAGTGGATGTCTACCTTGAAAAGTCTTTTATTTAATAATAAAAAAATACACAGTATAATAAAGAGCCATGACAGATTTATTATTTAGAAAATTTATCACTAAAATATGGGTATCTCACCTAGAAATGTGCCTCATTTGAGAAAACATTTTAAATAAAGAGCACTCCGTGCTTATTTGACCGCGGTCACCCAGTGAGTATCTCTTCCTTCTCCCATCCTGCTGCACAGAGTCCTCACCAGTCTTCGAGCTTTACCTTTAGCAAAGCAGCCACAGCCTCCTGGGTGGCGTTACGGACGTCCTCTCCATTCACCGTCAGTATCTGGTCTCCCTGCACCAGTCTTCCGTCTGCATCGGCAATCCCTCCTTTGACGATGTCTGACACAAATACTCCAGTATCATTTCTGTGAACATAATTTGGAATTTCACCTCTTTTCTGACAAGTTTCTTTAATCTGCTTCCTCAACCCTTTTCCTCATGCTGTCACAGCTCCCTCACAGTATGTCTCTGTCTTTCATCAATGGAATTCTTTGTTGCAAGAACATATTTAATTCTCATTGACCAAATCTTGAGTTTTTTGAGGTCAGGAACCATGTCCTATTTAACATGTTTTCCAGAACTTAATGTATTCCCTGTCACACAGCAGGTGCTCAAGAAATACCAAATAGGGCGCCCAGGTGGCTCAGTTGGTTAAGAATCTGCCTTCAGCCCAGGTCATGATCCCGGGGTTTCGGGATCGAGTCCTGCATTCCTGGACTCGAGTCCTACATTGGGCTCCCAACCCAGCAGGGGGTCTGCTTCTCCCTCTGCCCCTCACCCCACTCATGTTCTTGTGCTTTCTCGCTCTCTCAAATAAATAAAATCTTTTAAAAGAAAGAAATACCAAATAGTTTTTATCTAATAGCCTCAAGATCCCCCAAAAGACTAATTTAAAAAGTTCAAAATGAGGTCTTTAGATCAGCTCCCTTCCTGAGTGGGCTGACTACAGCTCCTCACAGAACACCAGCAGCTGATAAAGATTTGACTACTACTATAAAAGGGCTGAAATTCAATCATTTCCAAAGATCATGAGGTTTGCCCTCTTCATTCGTACCTTTTCCCAACAATACTTAATCCCAGGCCTTTCCCTGGCTTCTTCTGTAGCTCGACAGTGAGGGTGTCATACACGTCTTCCTCTTTGTACGGAGCCTCCTCTCTGTAGAGCGTCAGCCTCACTCTTTGTGGGGTCTGTCTCAGGACATTAATTGCTTCATCATGAGTGGCCTTTCTCAAGTCAATCCCATTCACCTGTATGGAAATGGGACACTGTGAGGACCCAGGTCTGTCAAATAAGGAAAGAGCAAAGAGGAAGTGGAAGAAACAAAGGAAACAGAGATCACCCTCCCCAGAGTAGCTTTTTCTTTGTTAATTATAAAGGTACCTCTAGAATCTGATCTCCAGCCCAGAGTCTTCCGTCTTTACAAGCTGCTCCTTCTTCATAAACTTCGTGGATAATAATGGCACCCTAAGGGCCCAGACAAAACATATTCATGCTTTAGCCCATCCTTCCTAGGGCTGCTAAGCAGAAAGGAAGTCAAAACACACCGTGCTTTTAAATATAATGTGAAGGGTTATATACTCACTGGATCCATAGGGAGTCATACCAAAAGTCAAAGAAAAGTATAATGGAATTTTTGCTACAATACTCAAAGAAGTTTACATATCTTTCTAATGATAAGGATGTATAAAGAAAAAATTATGAAACATACAAATCATACATATATAATAGGTATACATCACCTTTCCTATCACAAATGAAATTGATAGATATACTTCACTTTTCTTAGCCACAAATGCAATAATTAGATTTTAAAAGATTTTTGACATTTAGAAAATTTTGTCTATAATTATCCAGTTTTTCAGACTCCTTTCAATATGGGCCCAACCCAACCATATCCAGTCAGTAAAAAGGCAATTAAAATATGGCAAAGACCTGTAAACTAACAGAAATATTTTGAACCTAAAAGTTCACAATCACAAGTGTAACTAACTATCTTATTGAGTCAGTACTCACTTACTTAAAATAAAGTCCCAGTACCCAGTTTTCGGTGTTTGCTCTATGAATTAAAATAACAATGAATGACGCATTTTTCTAAGCCTTTATGTTTCATTTAATAAAACAGATAGGACTCTCCCTGATAGCAATCTCCCAGGGCTCACTGGAGGGGCTGCTGTGTATCTGAAGCACCTCGGGGAGCGTCCTCACCAGCAGAGTGTCAGACCCTCCAACGATGCTCAGGCCCAGCCCTGTTCGCCCTTTGGAAATCTCAATTGTTGTTTCGCAGCCTGGGATAATGGGGCAGGTTGCAGGATCAGAAGCAAAGATTGCTGGTGTTGACGACCTGCTTGTACCTAAAAATAAATTTTAAAATGAAATGAAATACAAATACAAATTGATCAGCTGGTATAAACAACAAACTCACCCCCTCCGGTTGCCTGTGGGGGACAGAGCAGAAAAAGGGCCCAAGGTTACAGACAAGGAAGATTTCAGATTTACCTTAATCTTTTAGTTATATTTTAAACATATCAAACAAAATGATTAAATCATCATTAATTTAGGGTGGTGGAATCAAAGTTGCGTTTTGCACTATGGTGCATTTTCTAAAATGCTAGGGAAGATATGTGTAAAGGAGCAAGAGCAGAGAGCTGAGCTGAGCCCTGGTTTCATGCTGATATGCCACACTTCACTAGAGCCAAACAACCTCTTATGAAATTATTATTTGTACAACTCAGAACTGAGGTATGTAGTGTTCATCTAAAACCACATTCTGGGAAGACCACAAAAACACAAAGCAGCACATCATCGTATCAGTAATTCTGCTTGTGGTGCCTGCATTTCAAGGCTTTTTATGTTTTGATTTTGGTTTTCCTTTTCCTCCTATCCTAGAGCATCTCTTCTTATGTAATCAAATCTGTGCACATAAGCAACTGGATTTAATATCTGAGTTTATAAAACAAGTGAAACTCACAAGCAGTTTCTTTCTTTGCGTGTCTCACTTGATGTTTTAGAAACTCAGATATTAAAACCTGGTGCATATATCTTCAGGATTGAAGAGATAAGAATAGGTTATAATAAAACAAGGAGAATATAATTTCAAGCCTTTTTTTATGACAGTCTTCATATCATATATTTTATGATATACCAAAGAGCATACAGCACATGTCATGTTTTGAAAAAGCTGAGACACTTGGTAGAGTAGCTTTAGGCAAGAGGCTCTCTTTTTAGGAAATCAGACAGACTAATTCTTGCTCCTGAAATGGTAAGAGCAGGTGTAAAGATATTTCTCTTATGTTACATTTTCATGTAGCATTTCACATTTTTATAGACAACACAATATTTTGGGATCAACATAAAATTGAAAAAGGAGACAATTTCCGTAAAACCTTTTAACACTTCAGTGAGCTACCCAGTCTTTCTAAATAAAGGATTACTTTGACCAGATATGTATTACTTTAAGACATTTTTTGTCTATGTCATATATGTTTTAAACTGCTGTATCCTTAAAAACCTGTCAAAAGAACTTAATGTTTCAGTCTGGAGGCCAAAAGAGATTTTTTTCTTCCATCGCAGAAAAAGCCTATGTGTTTAAGTACTTTTTTCAATGCTGCAAAGCTTGAAATTTCCTGTCTTATTAAACACTGGTGTAATTCTTGTCAAAAAGTAACTTAAATGAATAATTTGCCTCAATTTGCTACACTGGCATTTTCATGATGCTCACAAGTCTCATTCCATGGTCCACATACAACCATTTTCATCTAAAGGATCTACAACTCCGAAATGACAGAACTCAGATCAATTGTGCTAATTTTGGTAATGACTATTGTTTTTAAGAGTTTTTTTGTAATGCAAGGCACAGTATCCATTTTACCGATTAGAATACTGAGGCTTTAGAGAAGTTACATTACTTGCTCAATATAAAAAAAAGGAATATTCAAAATGATGATGTTACTTCATTGGTCAAATGCGTGGAATCACAGGTACCCTTCAGCAAAAGATCCTTGGAGAACAAAGAGCAGCTTTAGAGACTCAAGAGTGGGAGGATGGGTTCCCTAAGGCCCTATGGCTGGTTAATGTGCAGCACACAGATCCCTGCCTAACAGTCCAGTGATCTTTCCTCAGGAGCCCCTCTCCTTATGCCATCTTTTCACCAAAGCATTCCCTGGCAATGGCCTTTCAAACCGAGAGTTACATTCAAGCTGGTGGCTCCCAAGCAGGAAGCTGCCCCTGGGAGGTTTCAGTGCACCACACAAGCAGAAACCACAAGAGACTGGCCCCTTACTTGGGATGGACTCTGGTTCCGGGGAGCCAGAAGATGGCGCCATCGGAGACAAGGAACTGCTTTTCTGTTCTCCACTGGCCGTTCCAGCCGCCGAAGCCACTGTCTGGGGGTCATGATTCTCAGCACGAATGCTAAGTTTCACTGTTGTCTTTGCTGTTTTCAAAAGACTAATAAACTGGCAGAGTGTTGGTGTGGCAGAGAAACAAAATTTAAAAGCAGATTAGTAGACGTAAATCAGTAAGTCACTGTTACAATTGGAATCCCTTTCCTTGTCAGCACTTGAGAAGTCAAGAAGAATGGTTGTCATTTCTTTTTTGTTTCTCAGTTGCTGATATTAAGGCCAAAGTTTATTTCTATTTTAAGTCTAGTTTTGACCATATTCTTCTTTATACAAGTACAGGGTTTTCAATTTTTGACATTTCTAATTAATCTCATCCGTTTCTCTGGATCCCTACAAACTTAGAAGAGATATATATATATATATATATATATATATATATATATATATTCATACATACATAGTATTTTTCCCACTTCCTGAGTCTACTGAGAATCTGAAACAACTTACACAACCCTTTTAATAAAATGGAAACTCTTAGCAGTTTAAGGAAAACTGCAACAGAAGAGTCAAGCCAAATGGAAAGTTAGAACATAGACATATGGGCTAAAGAGTTCAACCTATACAATTATTAAAGTTGAATTTGAAAAATGGTTTAAGCTTCTTGTTGGCCAGTGTAGAAATAAAAACATTTGCACACTAAATCTCAAAAGAAACACAGCTTTTTTTCTTGTACTTAATCTATGAGATGCCTCAAGTGAGACGACTAGTAAGTATTACCACTTTTGAGGACAATAAAACTCGTAATGGTTTAATCCCAATGAAAGTAATGCATTTAATGACTGAGTCTGTTTATAAAACAACAGACAAAGTGGATATTTATTGGAGCAAATACTCATAAAAATTTTTTTGGTCTTAACATGAAGTTGAGCTTCGTTTAGAAGTTATAAGTTTCTGGGGCAAATAATACATTATATGTTAATAAAAACAATGGAAAAAAGAAGTTGCAAGTTTTTCTAAGGGAAAATGGAAATGATATTTATCAAAAATGCCCACTGAACATCAGATTTTCTAGGCAATAGAAAATACGTTAATATCACTTGACTAGAAAAATAGAAAATAGAAATTGAAGAACTTCTAAAGAATCTCTTCTTTTCCTTAATGATATCTGTTTAATACAAAGTCTAGTAGAGCTACATGGTTCCAATTCCCTATAACCCCCCTCCCCCCCCCCCACACACACACATTGGCCATGCCCATGGAAGGGCTAACAGTGTTATTTGCTTCCTTTGGGAAACGTACCTTTTCAACGGGATAGCCAACAACGACTTCATCGTCTACAGCCAAAATCTGATCTCCAATTTTGAGCCGTCCATCCTAAATGGAAACATGTTAAGATTTAGGGTGATTTTATAGAACTAATCCCCTTCTCCACCACTTTGTGACAGTGAGAAGGCCTCACCTTGGCTGCCACCCCATGCTCGGTTAGACTCTTTATGATGACTCCGCTAAGCGTATCTTCCTCACTGATGGCAATGCCCAAGCCCCCTTGGTCCTAGAGAAATAGTAGCAATTCAGAAAACTTGAAGCAGATAAAATTTATCCAAAGGAAAGGCATATGGCCATAACTTCTGAACATTATCTTCTACCCCCAGGGCTAGAAAACAGATAAAAACCAATCTAAAGTTCATTAACAGAAATCTCTTAAGCAAACTTTCAAATTTTTTAATGGAAATAAATTTTCTTCTATCAAATATTCAAATGTATTCATTCCTCCCCTATGTTTACAATTTCTAGTGCATTTACCATATATATGCAGTTACACATCTCTAGTAACTTTAGCAAAATATCCAGAGAATAAAATGCATTCAATAACTGAATGAATATACAACATTTCCAATGGAGTTTTGTGAACTGGCTGACGCAGTAAGTCATTTAAAAAAAAATCAACCAGCTTCCTCTTTCTGGCCTACAGCGAAGAAGTAACAACCCAATCAGGCCCCTTCATCCCGTCCCTTCTCCTGAGCAAACTACAGTCACTTCTGCATGCTCTGTCCTTTCTGGGGCTGAATCCCCAACACTGCTTCCCCAGACACTTGTGTTTTGATCTGGTGCAGAGTAAAAACACTCTCAACTCTGAGCCAGACACGTGCACTGAAAACCTGCCAAGCCTAGAAAGCTACACGTATTTTGTCTATATTTTCCACATTTTCTTTTATCAAGACCAAATGTTCAATAGTATGACTTTTTTGTTTCTTTAATGTTTACATTAATAAAATTAAAATGGGGTTTTGAGTATTTTCATTCTGGTTAGAGCTAGCAACCATTTTCATTATAGTTTCTACGCAGGAAAATGTAAAGCAAAAGAGAGAAAAAGGAGATTTTGCCATGGTTTCTATGAAATGTATACATGAAAGCCGTGCTTGCCACCAGGCATTTAGGATCATGACTGTGACATCAAGGTAAGGCCACACAATCATTTTAAAGATTATCAACATTGGGGCTTTTCTGAGGCAAAGCATTCATGTTCGATGAGTTTCGACCGTCATTGTACATCTCTCTACACCACACTCTCTTTCCGCAGAATCAGTCACATTTGTAAGACTCAGAAAATGGCATTTTTAGGGTGAGCAGAGCTCGGTTCTCATTTACTTCCTGTCTAGCTATAGGAAGTTGGATATGCCACATAACGTGTCTAAACCTCAATTTTCTTATCTAAAATATGAGCAATAACACAGCTGACCCTTGAACAATGTGGGAGTTGGGTGCTGATCCCTCTACACATATGAAAATCCATGCATAATTTCTGACTCCTCAAAAAATGAACTATCTAGAGCCTGTTGACTGAAAGTGTTATCAATAAAAACAGCTGAATAAAACATTTTGTATGTTATGTGGAGTATATACCGTATTCTTCCAATGAAGCTAGAGAAAAGAAAACGTTATTAAGAAAATTATAAGGAAGAGAAAATACATTTGCAGTCCTATACTGCACTTATCAGAAACCTCCACTTAGAAGTGGACCCACACAGTTCATCATGTTTTTCTTGCCCAGCCATGAGACTGCTGTGCGGATCAGGTGTAGTAATAAAGGGACTGGAAACCTGATGTGCTATATACAGTGTTGTTATTACACACACCTTCCTTCTACTTATTACCCTGCAGGAGATAATCAAATATATTTCAGATACATTTTCTAAACTTGCCAGGATTTTGAGACCCTGAGTCCTGATCTAGCTGGTGAAAGAATCAGCCTTAATGAAGGAAGGTGAATGTGCTACCAAAAAGACAAATACATCTAATTTAGCTGAACACTCTATTTGGGATTTTCTATACCAATGGTCTTTCCTATTACCACAAAGAAGTATTTGTTTGAATAAGTAATACGCTACGTCTACAATGACTGTATGTATTCAACTCTGAGATCTGATTCTATCATTGCCTATTCTCTTACCTATAGTCAGAAAAGCACCTTAGCGGTCCAGAGAGCATTTGCTGGTTGTTTACTTAACTACATTATCATATTCCTTCATACAGGCTCCTAGATTTTTGTCAGAATATCCCACTCCCTCCCCCTGCTGCCTCAAACAACATACAAGAGCATGCTCTCGCCCTTGCTCATTCTCTCTCTGCCTATGTTTTGGGTGGTGATTTTAAAATACGCTCACAAACTCCTTCAAGAAGGGGATACTGAACGTGCGCTGGACTTGGGTTACTTGAATGTAAAATAGAGAATAAAGCAGAAGGAATGGTGCGTATTTTCCCACCTATGTCAAAGGCATCAGAGCTCTGTCCTTGTTCTCTCTTGGATCCCGTGCTCTGAGGGAAGCCAGGTCCATGTTATGAGGACATGAAAGCAGCACCACAGAGAGCCAATGCGGCTTCCTCCCAGTGCTCATTTAAGTCAGCCATCCCAGATGTGGCTCTTCCGGCCTGGGTCAAGCATTCCTATGTCCCCAGTCCTAGCTGGCACTTTGCTGTCAAACTGTAGAGAGTCTGACCAGACCACCCAGCTGAATGGCTCCCAGATCCCCGACCCACAGAAACAGAGATAATAAATGTCTATTGTTTTAAGATTCTAAATTTTGTGGTAATTTATTATGTAACAGTAGATAAATAACTCCAAGGACAGAGTTCGAATGACTTGGTTCAATAGTACAGTTCTATTCCCATGGCCACAGTCTCAAGCTCAGGAGCTGGTGTGTGAACAGAGCTGACTCAACTAGTATGGGTTTCAGGACTTTTACTCAGAATGACGGCACAGCCACTTTCCCCCCAGCCTCTGACCACAGGTGAGAGAAGCAGCACACGACCCCAGCTATGGCTGGCAGGCATTCTTAGACAGAGGAAGACCAGCCTTGGGATAGAGCTGACCACTGACAGCTGTGCAAGAAGAGGAAAAGAACTGGCTCTTGATGACACTATGGAGCCACAGATCAACTATCCTGGAAGATCGCTGCCCAGGAACCTGAGCCCATAAATCCCCCTCTTTCACTAAGCCTATAGGAGAAAGGTTTTTTGTTATTAGCAACAGGCAGTGTCCTAAGAGGAGCCATGAGCTCTGCCATCTGTATATATAATATTCCCCAGTCCCACTTAAAATACTACAAAACTAAACACATCCATAAACACATCTAAAGACAATCAACTGGTATCAGAAGAGTAGGATGAAATACAAGTAAGGGTAACGGGGTGTGAGTGCGGTTTCCCAGCTGAACGCTTAGCTCTTCACCTCACTGCTGCCACAGGACATACAGCCCATAACAGAAAAAGGTCTGAGAGACACTGTTCTGAGCCAGTTATTAAAACACTACCATAGAGAAAAGGTGAAACAAATTAAGGAAACTTCGTTATGGAGTAACAGTTGTATCATTCAACAGCCAGAAGAGAGTGAACAAGAATTAAAAGTAGAATGAAGCTAAACCACCATTATTATTAGGAGAGCTATTCTTAAATTTGGAAGATTCCCCAAAAATTCAGAAAAAAACTTCTTAATACTATTTGAAGACATTCATCCTATAAAACTTGTATGGACTTGAAATGGATCTCTAAAAATCATGCAAGGTTGCTTCGAGGTACAGGTACTTTCCTAGGACAGAACTGCTTAAAAACAAATCTTGAATCAAATATCTTTTGTCTATAAAGTGAATAAGCATTTCAGTCAGTCACTAAGGGTTCAGATTATACACACTATAAATTTCCTGTTTATATTTCTATTTTCCCACTTAAAAAAGATTAAAAAGAAAAAATAATCAGGGCGTCTGGTGGCTCAGTCAGTTAAGCGTCTGACTCTTGATTTCAGCTGAAGTGTTGATCTCAGAGTCATGAGATCAGGTTTGGGGTGGGCTCCAAACTGGGCGTGGAGCCTGCTTAAGATTCTCTCTCTCCCTCTCCCTCTGGTCCACTCTACCCCACCCCCAACCTGGCCGTGTATTCTCTCTCTCATAAAAAAAAAAAAAAAAAAAAAAAAAAGATAATTAACCTGTCCAGAGAGTTTCTAAGGAGTCAAAACAGAATTAGAAATGACCTGTTACTACCACTTCCGTATTGAAACTGTTATGAAAACCATTCTCTCCTTCCTGACTCTCCTGTACTTGACGTCTTTCCCAGCGCACAACAGCATGTAAGCCGTCATCCATTCTTCCCTCCTGCATACTTAGTATGAACTATGCCACCCATACTATATGAGATAATGGGACAGGTTCTTCTTTTTCAACATGTTTGCAATATAGATGTATAAAAAATTTATCCACATGAATGTTTATACATGAGACATGTTTGAGCGAGGCACAGTTAAACGACAAATAAATGAAGACATTACCAGTAAGCATTCTATAGGCCAGAATATTGAAGGAATATTTCAAAATAAACAAACATGAGATTAAGCTAGATCTTCAGTCATACAGGACTTAGATAATCTAAAAGAAAGCAGAAGGGCACCCCAAGTTGTATAAGCACAGGTAAGGAGGGATGAATTCTTAAAATAAATGGCCGTGGGCCCTTGAAACATTCAGTCTGAATGAAGTATTAGATTCTTAGAAGAAACATACAGGTGTTTTGGGAAGGTAAATAGGCCCCAGACGCAAGTTGAAACAAGGAATGGAAAATGGGACTTGGAGGTGTAAGACCAGAGTTTAAGTTCTAACTCTATCATTCTGAGCTATGAGGACTGTTATAATTGGGAAAAATAAAACAATCTCACAGGTTGCTGAGAAGTAAACAACATAATGCACGTGAGACTTTGCCATTAAATTTTTTCAAATAATCATAATTTTTAAAATACAAGGTAGTATAAATGACAAAAAATTGCAGATGAGGTGTGAATGTTAGCTGGCTGGTTAATTCTCCCTTCTTCGCCCTCTTGAGTTTTGTCTGCACGGTCGACTAATAATGGGTTCAGCGTGGCCAGGTTTATACAGTATGCTGTGTCTTTTAACCTGTCATTTTTAGCAAGGGCTTCCTCAAAGGATGTTTGTAAGCACACATTCTGGGCAGCATTCAGAAACTCATGGTTTCCGACTTCATAATGACTTGAATAGTGCAAAGCACAGGCCGTCATTATGCCAACTACTTACAAACGACTCATTTAATCTTTACAATTAGGTCAAAGGTAATATTATCATCTCCAGTTTACTGGTGAGAAAACGGAGGCAAGGGAAGATCACATAATGTGTTAGATATGTACTTGATGAAGCAAGGACTGAACCCAGATTCTGGAGCCAAGGCTCGTCAGCACCATGCTGCCCTGCCTCATAGCTGGACAGTGGCCTGTGGACCCCTTCTCTTCTGTCGGCCGCAGTAAATATAGCCCTGCTCCATGCCAACCCCTGGCTTGCCTTCTTCTTCTCCCTGTGCGCTTTGCTGCTCTCTGCAAATATTCTCCTGCGTCCACCGCCCACCCCTGCCTGCATTACAGCATGAGCCTGCAGCACCTCAAAGCATTTGCAGGTTTCTGTTCAGCAAACCACCTCTTCAAAAGTGGTCATTTGAACCTAATGTTCAGATCTTTTCAGAAGTAAATACTTCACTGATGCTTATCAGTGAAGCTTCTAGAAATTTGAACTTTCAGTTTTATGAAGGGCAAAGACTATATTTTGTTTCTTTCTTCTTTTTATTTCCCCCAGAGCAGGCCCTTAGTAAATGTATCAAAGGAGAGGGGCGTCTGGGTGGCTCAGCCAGTTGAGCCTCTGCCTTGGGCCAGGTCATGATCCCTTAGTCCCAGGACTGAGTCCTGCACTGGGCTCCCTGCTCAGTGGGGAGCCTGCTTCTACTTTGTCCTTCACCCCACTCTCATGCTCACTCTCTCACTCTCTCTCTCAAATGGATAAACAAAATCTTTAAAAAAAAAAAAAAGAGAGAGACACTGCTAAATGTCATACCTTGGGATAATCACAAGGCAGGAAAAGCTTAATCCCTGCTAAAGTATCAATTAATACAGTAATTTTCAAATGTTTGTGTGTATGGAATCACTCAGAAGGCTTATAGAAATGCAAACTGTGGGTCCACCCCCAGAATTTCTCATTCAGTAGGTATGGATGGACCAAATGTCTGCAATTCTAACAAGATCCCAGGTGATGCTAATGCCGCTGGTCCAGAGACCACACTTCTGAGAACCAGCGAATCAGATTACTGCTGTAAAAATTCAACTCAAAGCACATTTACCTTGGGAAGCTCCAGATGTTGCACGTTTTTAAATGAACAGAGATCCACAGCTGTATCCGAAGTAGTACCACTTGGCTCAGGCTGACAGAGGGAAGGAAATGGCAAAATTGACAACTGAGGTGTACGTATTTTTGTTTGCTTAATAAGGGTCACTTGCATCAAAATTATTTCACGTGTTATAATTAATTATTATTAACATTTCATGACATTTATGAACATTATATTCTCTTCAAAAGACTAATAAGGTATGATTAGACAAAAATTATTTTCAAGCACAGAGACACAAAGCGGTTCTCCAGACAGCCTGGATTTATTCTCTAATGAAATGTAATGGCAGCCCAGCTACCCAGCAGTGGGACTCACTAGCACACAGGACTCAAGCAGAGGCACCATCCACTGTTCTTCCCTATGTTAGTCATCAAGGGAATTTAAGAACTATTAAATGTTTTACTTGAAAATTATTAAAATATTCTATTTTCTTAAGGGCTATATCTGTGGTACAATTTGTATGAAAATAAAATTTTCTCCTTTATAATCTTGAAAAATCACCTGACTCAGTTCACTATTATGAATGATTTCTCAGTTCACCAGAACAAGTGACGTTCATTATGTAGAGACAGCCCAGTGCTTACACGCTCCTTCTGGGGGAGCGTTTCCTCTCGCACTGTAATCATCATGGCTCCTCTCACTGTCAACTTTTCATTCTCTTTGCCTCCCTTTATTCATCCTTATCAAATATCTCAGGCTTTGGCACATCAAAAGTCCCATTTCCAGAGAAGTACTTAAAAATACAATTCTTATTCTTTTGAGTTCCCTAAGGCATCAAAGACGAAGTCCTCATCACAGTTCTCATGATCTGACCCTATCTCCCCTTTCCCAGTGACCTTTTCCTCACCAGCTCCCCAATGCCCATCTCACCCTCCCCACTATTCAGTGCTGCCCTGAAATTCTCATTCCCTGTATCTGCCAGAGCCTGCATGCCATTCCTTAGTCCATGACCCTGCCTGGAATGTTTTTGCTCCCCCGCCCGAGTCTTCTACTTCCAACACGTACTTCACATGTCATCTCACCTAGAGAGTCATTGTCACGATCTCTGCAGAAGGAGACTTGACAACTTTTTCTACCTTCTTTATTCCCCATGTAGACCCTTCATGGAAATGGTGTGCTTATTTACATGAGTGTTTCTTGTACTAGGCCCCTTCGGGGCTAAGACCATGAGTCATTTATCTTTAACTTAAATTCCTGTAAGGGATTGATACTTATTTGCTGAATTAATACATAACATATCAATAAAATCTTCCCAGAGAAACAAACACAAGATACATACCTCCTTATTCTGAGAATGCTCTGAGGTGGAAGGCAAAGGTTCTACTGTATTTCCAGGACATACAGCCATCTGACTCACTGCATCTTTATTTCTAAAAGAAAAAGCACTGACCTATCACAACATAATGATTCGTATTATTTTCATTCTTCTCCTTGAAGACTCATTAGGATTATTAGAGAAAATTCTGCAAGCCCAAAGATCTGGGACTAAAATACTCAGACATTTAGAAACGTTTTATTTTCATTTAAAAGAACTCTGAATCAAAAGACTAAAAAAAAGGTATTTAGTAATCTAGAAAAAAGAAAATGCTTACCTGATAAAAATTATTTTTACTTTAGAAGGAGCACATTTAATGATTGAAGAAGCATTCTGATGACTTCTTCCATATAAAATTTGACCATTGATCTGTGAAAAACAAATAGCATTAACTGAGGCTGAAATGTGGAATTGGCTAACCCTTTATTATCCTATCTAGCTAATAAAAATGTCATTTTTTCCCTTCTTTTGAAATATTACATGTATTTTCCTTCCCAGAACATGAACCTGACTTTGATGGTGAAAAGACAAGCCCATGTTTAAAGCCAACATTAAAATGACATGCAGGTGGTCTGATCTCCACAGACGACAGAAGCACCACCTGGACTGAGTGTAGAAAAGTAGAGAGTGAAATTCCTGGCAGGCACTGGGCTTCCAGCATGTTCTTTACAAAGCAAAGGCTCTCTTGGAGGCACTAATGACCTGCACAGACTATCCTGGGAAGCCCCCTATGGTTATAGGTCTTAGTTAATCTCAAAACTCAGACTGTGGGACTAGGCCACAGGGAGGAGCACCACAGGCAGATTCGGGATTTGGGAAGCAGAAAGTGCCTACTGGAAATGGAAACTGCCAGTTATCTAGTCATTCAGCCATTGCAGACTGAACCTTCCCAGCCTATAAAGAAATAGGAGTGCAGGGAAGAATATTAAGGCAACATATAGGCACATGGATCCCAGCCTCTGGAAGGCAAGGACAAACAAAACAGGCAAATGCAATTCTAAACGCTAAAAAGTATGGTCCAGAAATTTATTCTGTTTGGGCAGCTGAGTTATTGTTTTTGTTACTTAGCCTTAACCTTGACCCCACTGCACACCACCCGCATCACGTCTACCATTAGGAATTCAACTTCCAGAATGTCCAGTGGCTCAATCTCATTACTGAGGAGTGATTGGTCATTTGGCTTTTCAAATGCTCCTAATAAAAATACAGCACACAAGAAAATGTTTTTGAAGTATGATCTTTATTACTATCTTGGGGCAAAAATTGTTTCTGGTGCTACCCAGTCGCAACCTTTTAACGGAAGCTAATGGGAACACGGACTCTACTTAGCAGAGATTTGGTTTACAGCCAAATTTGCTGCAGTGCCTCTATTTTATTAGGCAAGCAGTTGTTTTCTCAGTCACCATATGAGGCCCCGGTGGATTTTCTGGGAACTGAGGATTCCAGCGCACCAATTCAGCAAGAGTAAATTCTGCATCTTCCGTAAGAACGTACCTCTAGAAGCTCATCTGCAATTTGCAGTCGACCGTCTTTCCCAGCTGCTCCATTTGGGTCAATCCCCACCACAAAGACACTCATCCTGGATCGGTCTTTGTTCCCAGCCAGACTGAGACCCAAACCACTACGACCTTTCTCTAGTTCAATCATGTGTAGCTCTCCTGTTAGGGTTCCGTAACGTTCTCTGATATTTTCTGCACGCAACAACAAAATTAGAGGTATGAAGTTAATTTACAGCCGATGTTTTACTATGGAAGGTTATTTAGCTTCAAAAGGGCATTACTTGGACCAAAATGTAAATCCTTGGCAGCTAAGGAAAGCTAAATAATCTGGCCACCTAGGTGTCAAGGCTGGTTTCCGGGAGTACCCGAACTCTGAGGAATTCCTCTGCACCCAGCGGGCAGAGTGTGGAGGAGCTGATCTGCCTGATCAGTTCACCGGGCGGTTCCCATTAACAAACTCTCAAAAGACTCTGATTAAAACAGAATGCCACTTTATCATTTGCAGAGGAGAACAGAGCATTCTTCACTGACCAGTGCAAGCTTCGCGTTCACAGCGAAACTGGCGTGCACGTCGCGTGGTGTGGGCACTTGCCTGGTACACAGATCCAGAATGTGGGGAGTGCACGCGCCCACTGCACAGAGCTCTCAGACCAGCACAAATCAACGTACCGGTCTCAGCTTCAGGACACACGCCCTAATTAGGTGAGACCATTCCTCTCTCCCGTCCCACAAGGTCAAGAGGCAGAATCTATTCTTGAATCTGAGAGGACAAGGCTACGTGGAGGTGCCCTAGGCCACAGGAGCCACACTAATCTCCAGCCCTGTAAGCACGTCATCCTGCAGGCCTGGCCTAGCTGGGCCCGGTCAGCCACAGCACGTGATACCATAATAAATTACTCCCTTAAGGCATTGAGTTTTGGGGTGGCTTGTGACGTGATATTCTGTCTCATGTTTTCCTCAGAGTATATTCTGGTCACCTTAATAGATTAGCAATATATTCTTATTTTATTGAAAATAGAAAACCGCAAACTTCACAAATCATCTCTTAGAAAATCTTACTATGTGGCTGATGTCTTGCATTCCATATTGATTCTTAACCGCATCAACTTTATAAACTTTCATTTCCTGATTCCCTCTAGAATCTAGCAGCACAATTTTCACATCCTATACATTTCCTAAAAGCATACACCATGGCTTTCTTAAAGGAGGTAATTACACTTTCAAAATGAAACTTCTTACAGCACTGATACATTGGTAACTTGTCACTAAATTTTTAACATTTCCTTGTAAAAAGGCTTATTTTATTAGAAAAAAGAGACACCCCAATGATCCTAATAACAGCTGCCCTTGAATGCTTCCTGTGTGTCAGACATTTCAAATTTAATGTTACCAATCTTGGGTACGGACCACGTTTTCAAAAGAAGGGTGGCCAAGAGGCAAAGACTTTGAGGCAGTTATACAAATGGCCAAATGCCTCAATGCCATCTCCACAATTATTCTGTGTTACCAACTTAGTATAGAAAATGCCAGAGTTCAGGGCAAGATACTAACAGCAACCAGATTTTATAATGAGGACTCTGAGGTCTGGGAGCGGCAAGAACTTGTTTGAGATCCTCAGGTGGCAGATCCTGTAGCAGCTTCGGAGAGAGGGCCCTGCCCTCTTTAATGTTCACACAAAGGGCAGAGTGGGCTTTAGCAGGGAGAGTCATTTAAAGGAAAGGAAAAACATGATTTCATGCCTTGGGAATGCGTGCTGTATTCAGGCAAAACAAACAGTATTTTTTCCAACAAAATTGCAGCACGTATAAATAAAGCTGAAATATGCTTATCCATCCAGGACATAAGCTTCGAGATACCCAGAGCTATTTCAATGTCTCTTATAACTCAATGCATCACCAAAGGCAACTTACTCCAGCTGTAACCAAACTCATCCTCTTTGTCCCCGTCTTCGGAGAGTTTGCTGGCAGATGACTGGGTATGATCACTGCTCATTTCTGCAAATGCTGAAGAAGGGGGCGGAGGCACATTGCACAAAGGAGCCTTTTCTGGCTCAGATTCGGACTGACTGGGTGCCTGTGGGAACAAGAAGAATGCAGTGCGTATGCGTAGTCCAAGGAAGAAAATCTTCAGTAAAAGAAATAAAAGTATAATTGAAAAAACGGGCTTTAAAATATCTGACACATAAATAACAGAAAAAATATATATATATATAATGGTAGACAGGAATCAGGTAAAATTTAAACACCCTAACAAAATATATGTTCAGAGGTTAATTTGTTAAACTGTTATTTGGTATTTGGGCCAATGAACTCTTCAATTTGAAGGCTTAAATAACTTAAGATAGAAAAAAATTGTACAAACTCTCCCTTTTGGGAAAAAAACTCCCATTCAAAAGTCTTCATAAATATTCAGGGGTCTGGGTAAGATTTTGTGGGCCTAGAGAAGTCTTCCAAGAAACAAGGACAAAACTAACAAATAAGTTAATCAAGCAATTAAAGTCCAGAGGTCGCTCGTCACACTATATATATACACAAATAATTCTTCACTGCTACCTGAATCCTCTCTCCAAATGACTCTCTTAACAAAGCCGTGAGAATGGACATTATACATGCAAGTTCATCTACCACGGGAGCCAGTTAGTGAGCACAGAGCACCCAGACTCAGATCTGAGGAGCTGGCTTTAAGCGACACCACCATCCTTCCCTTGCCAGGGTGGCTTGAAAGGTAAATGAGAAAACAGGAGAGACCACTGCACACAAACCCAAAGTGTGGCATACTTGCTGTCACTGAGGGCTATGGGCCCTATTTCAAAAAAGGGACTTTATATCAAGTTCTTCTATTACAGATTGTCAAATAGAATATTTGCGTTCTAAAGGCCCATAAGTCACTGAGTTCATTTTATTCATTTTGCACATGAAAAACTTGAGGCCATGAGAAGATTTTGTTCAAAATCACACTGGTACTAGATTTCTTTTGCCTTAATTCTTAATCCAATGCGCTTTCCAATATACCATACTCTCTCCTCCAATTTCCATAGTAAGACAGCACCTAATTCAACAGAGATACCCAACTTAAGTTCTAACCATGGTATGAAGCTGTCCCTGAAGCCCTGATCCTATATTTTTCCTATCCTTCTTTATTTTACCTTTTATTCATATAAAATACCTCTGATATACCTCATTTTGTTTTATACGTGTGGATGTGGAAAAAGACTACAATTTAAAAAAACCTCCAGGGGTGCCTGGGTATCTGCCTTCAGCTCAGGTCATGATGGGATTGAGCCCCACATCTGGCTCCCTGCTGAGCGGGGAGCCTACTTCTCACCCTCCCTCTACTATCTCCTTCTGCTCTCTCAAATAAATAAAATCTTTTTAAAAATTAAAAATAAATTTCCTATAGAACACATCAAATGATAACCATGAACAAATATTTAGGAATTACTAATTGGTGTCAAGAATCAGAATACCACAAAATATACCTAATACTAAAATGATGTAACACTGAATGTGATCTTTCTTTATTGATTCAGAAACCACTTCAGGGTTCTAGGCTGCCCCAAAATGAATATAATAAACATCAAGTACTATTTTTCTAGTAAAGTAAAGGAGAGCTGAATGGCAGAGACTTACAGGCAACAGATTTTCAAGTTACAGAATCTACTGTGTTAAAATGTTTGGTTTATACACAACTGGCCACACAGACAAAAAGGACCAATGTGAACGAAACCCTGTCATCTTCCCAAATGCTGTGCCATAAAACTCTCAGGTCAACAAAGTACAAATGAAATGACCAAAAAACAAGAAACCTCATTTGATCCAATCCAGGTTTATTTAACATATGAAGGTTGGGGCAGGGGGAATATATAATTTACAGTTTTTCTGGTTAAAATAATAATAAAAAAAAATACTTCTCTATAGTAACAGAAAATGTTAGCAAGTATAAATTAAGCCCATTTGATTTTTTAAGAAGGGAACAAAATCTGATTTAAACTTCCCATAATTTTAATAAATTTATGGATGCAAATGAAATAAATCTCACTTCGTAACTTTCCTGAGCTTCCATTTACCTTAAAAAAACAAAAAACAAAAAACAAAAAAACACAAAATCTGCCAGTCTTAAAAGTCGCTCAGGACTTTACTTAGGCACAACCTTTTCATTCTGTGAATAAACTAAAATGGCATCCTAACATTACTGATAAATCATAAAGCAAATACGAGCTTGTATTTACAAAAAGGGGCAATTAGGTGTAACCCTTCATTCTCAATGAGAACGGTGTAATTAGATTATTGTTAATCAAATCTTAATCAAAAACTTAATCAAAAACTAATGATGTACTATATGTTGGCTAACTGAAAATAAAAAATAAAAAACTGTCACATAAAAAAGGCTTATTAATAAAAATACAATTCTTTAAGATCATTTAGCCTTCATTGGGGGAAAAAAAAAAAAAAGCAAAGGGTGCTTGAAATCACTCCATGCCATGTATGCACACAAGTATAACACACACACAGCACGCCATAACACACCTACTTATTCACAGAAATCTCACACTGAGACAAACCTTAAATGGTGTGGGAGCAAAAGGGTTAGTTGGGGAACAACGGAAGGTAACTCTACTTGAATTCTGTAATTCCTACAGTAACAGAAAACATATTCCTTCAGGTACAGCATCTTTGGTTATCCATATAATAGCAACATGAAAAGCCAATGAAAAGTCATAAAATGTTTCCTGAAATTGTTGAAAGCTTCCTTCCTTATCATGATCAAATTATAATGAACAAGTTCTTGTAAGTTTTTGTTTTAGTTTTGGGTTTGGAATTCCATTAGAATATGAGAATACCCATGTCTAGGTTTACAAGCACTGAAACAGTTACATGTTTCCTGATACAGGCACTTACATGGACACATTTTATGAACATTCAACACACTCCTGCATATACCCAGTTATCTGTGGGGAGACTAACACACACAAGGGCTTTTAGGACCACCTTGTATAAGTCTGAGAAGGACTTAAACAAATACAAGGCTTTAAATAAATTTTGTGTGAAAGTAGTTCATACATTTGGCAATTAGCAAAAATTTAAATATCAGAAAATTAAACTCACAACAAAACAGAGGAAAGGCATTGGACTCACGATTCTCCCCTACTGTTCAAGAGGGCCATCTAATTTCAGTTATAAAAATGAATATGCTCTGGCAAAAAAATGTGCTTAAGAAAGGATTTGCATGCCCACTCCAAACACACAGTTTTGTTTTGTTTTGTTTTGTTTTCATCCCTGCCCAAATTTAGTAAACAGTGAACTAGGACAAAGGCATAGTAACAAAGAATGAAACGTTTGCAAAAGGCAATGGCAAAGACAATGGCATTATCCAACCTTGTCGGCGTTGAACTGTAGAGAATCAGCAAATGGGTTAGTGCTGCTGAAGTTGTACTTAGGGTAAAGGTTGTGCGGCAAGGAAGGCAAAGGGGATTTCTAAAAGGAAACATAAGAGGCGCTGAGCGCAAAAGAAATGTACTTAACACAACTCAGTTTCAAGAACAAAGTACTGATTGAAATCACAGTGTGAAACTAGATCCTGTCAGATCTAGTGATTAATAACAACGTCATATTCAACAGTTGAGAACTAAAGGTTTACCTCTAGTGTCCTGGATCTATACCCGAATCTCAAATAGGCCACCAAGGAAATGAATTTGTGAAACTGATACTAAATTTCTTTTATTTTCACTATCACAGAGAGATGCACATAAATTTTGCCCACTTTATATATTTATCTATGTTCCATGCATATCAGTGAACAGGTATCAAAATTAAAACCACAACTGTTTTTTTGTTTACATTTAAAATTATGCTTTTTTTTTGTAAAATAGAAAGATGGTCTATCTGTTTCAGAATGCAAATTAAACATTTTTCTGCTAGTTCACTGCTAACCTTCATGATTCTTTTATCTTGTTTCCGAGGAAGGAAAATTTTCATACTTAGACTAGAGATTAAGATGGCTTCAGATTAATAGTAGTTTCTCATTTAAAAAAAATGAAATCAACAATTTTAAAGAAATGAACCACTGTTCAGTGATGTTCTCTATTTCTGCGCACTTTTTGTGGAGGTAGAAACACTGATTTTTTAAAAAAAAATTTCCTATAAAGTTCCCATGTTAGAGGAAATGTATGAGGCTTTGAATATATTTGAAGTCCTGCATTAGAGTGATTCTCATAGATTTTTGTGGCTTGCTTGATATATGCCCTGGGCTAGGACTATTGGAGTTGAATATACATATTAAAGGCAGGATGACTGCCAGATAGAATTTAGCATTTTCATAGTTTTAAAAAAAAAAGGAAAAGTAATTTCCTCAACACAATAAATTCTTCTCCTTCTTTTCATACCCACTATCTTTTTCTTTTATTGACTATATCTTTCAGGGGAAATTGCAGACATTTAAAATTCATTTTGGCTCCAATTAAATGTTTGTGTTACTTCTGTCTATAAAAAAGTCCTACTGGCAAGCATCAAGAGTAGGGAGAGGTTGTCATGTGACACCACCCTGTCTGGGAGAACACTCTGGAAAGACTCTATCCTCAGTACGCCTGCACTAAAGCTTATGCCACATTACCCTTTCAATCTGCTCTTCTTGCAATGTTTTTCCTACAGAGGGAAGACGGGAAAAAGAAATGGGCACAATGACATTTCTGCTCATCTCAACTTTCTCTCTGCTTTTCAGTTTAAATGTCAACTCCTGCTTTACAAAAGAAAAGATCACAAATGCCAAGGAACACGACCATTTATTAAGGTGGAAAAAAATGACTAGGCAGAGGTTAAAAATATATTCTACACAAAATAACTCAATGCTATGGAAGTTAGAAATTATTTCCAACCCTCATACGTAGAATTTTTAGGCTTTACATTTCCTTTATAATTCTGTAGAACAATTAAAAAAATAGAACCATAATGGCAAGAAATGGAATATTTAGAGAGAGCTCTAGCTTTTTGTTTTGCTTTATAATTTGTTTCAATTTCCAGCTCTCATAGGATTAGAATTTGGCCCTGATAGCAAAGTATAAAAGTACAGCATGAGCATGGCAAATGAAGTGGTAGATCTATTACTATGAAAAGATTTAGAGAAACAGACCGTATTTTGTATTAAAAAATCAATGATAAAAAAAAATCAACGATGAAACTCTGTTTATAGTTCTAAGGGCTGATAGGAATGGAAATGTTAATAACTAAGAAGAAACACAGGGAAGACAAAAACATTCTCTGGCCCATATTAATAGGGCCTACCCTTTGCGGAGACAATGTGGTCCAACTGATGGAACAGTCAGTAATAAATCAGGAAGTATGGAATTTATTATTAAATAATACCATTATTATTATTCTCTGTTCTGCGAAGTTCTGATTCTTGAATAGTCTGTGTGCCAAAGAGACTGTCTTTTCAGCCTGTGCCTAAAAATATTTTGAAGTTTAATTCATGTACAAATAAAACATTTTCCATTAAGAGACTCTTACGTATTTGTGGGTTGTTTTTTTTTTCCTTTAGAATACTAGAGGCGTGATTATTTCACAAGGAAGTAAATCACTGAAAATCGAGTAGATCTCATGTTAAATGCAAAACTAATTCTGATTTCTTAAAGCTAAATGCATATTCAGGGGAGGAAAAAATACCTTTCCTCTATTCATCTAAGGTTTCCAGCTAGATCTCTGTAATAAAAAACAGATTAACAAGAGAAAAGTATATATAAGTATTGATTTATGTTAACTTTTACGTGACACAGAGCCTTCATAAGATAGCGAAGACCAGAAGAAATGGTTAAACAGGAATATTTTGACACTAGGTTTGCTTGAGGGTGGAAAGTTAGCAAAATTTGATAGGACAAGAGTATGAGCTAAGTGGGGAAACGGGGGAAAACTTAGCAAGGTGTGTACATTCGGATCCTTCCCAGGGCCCCTACATCTCTGGAGGTAAGGATGTTCCTTTTCTCCAGGTACAGGGAGGGCATCTCTCACATGAGGGTTTTTATGACCTGCATCAGGGGAACAGGCCAGGTTGCCCTATTTGGGGGCAGTATGCCCTGAATCCTGGCACATATAACTTGACTAAATATGTCACTCTAGGCAAGATTTCTCCTGGAATACTTGCTATAAAATCAAGTGTCATTATACCTGAGAGAGTAAAACAGGAATATTTTCCAGGTGTGTGAGAAAAATACCTTCCCAGCTCATTAGAAAATATGACTGGCATTGAAAGAAATGTTTGTAGTTTAAGTCTTTAAAAGTACAATGAAGAATCCTATTCAGCAGTCTATAGTATTGTCCTACGTGATATAAAAGTTGGAAATTAAGAATAAAAAGAATAAAACCCACCCACACAAAAAATGGTTTTTAAACTTAAACAGCCATTCACCAATGCCATCGTGCTGTATCTACGTTTGACACAACAAACAGAAACAAATGTAGAAAGATGCGGAGTTATTTAAACAAACTGAATACCATTTGAAGAGAATGCAGCATGATGCCGCCCGACCATGTGGCAGATTTTCTCATCTGAATGGATAATTATTACTTAACAACTGAATGATTAAAACTGCAGATGTGAAGATAACGGCTTACATTAAGAACTACAGAATTCATCTTTTACAGTAAACCCAGACCAGAGCTACACCTGTCTTTTTTGTTGTTGTTGTTTTGTTAATTTTATTTTATTTTTCCAGTGTTCCAAGACTGTTTATGAACCACACCCAGTGCTCCATGAAATATATGTCCTCCTTAATACACCTGTCTTGACAACAAAAGGAAAGACCAACAGGATAAATTTGGTTACTCTAAATTACATTGCCCAGAATACTGACAAGTTACTTTTACTGATCTCGTCTACAGAAATGTTTGCTACTGTCTTTCCACCATCTGAGCACTGATTTCTTATATTCTTAATTTTAAGTTAAAAAAATTATAAAATAATTATATATTTTTAAGTTTTAGATGTTTCTTTTAATTTCCCTCACATATGTTGACATTTTCCTTTTAAAGACGACCAAACCTCAAAGCTAATGAGCAGGTATTTCAAAGAGAATCACTTTGACAGGTTGTTTTGTTTTGTTCTGTTTTCACTAAAATCCAGAAGTAGAACCTCTATGATTTTCAGGAGATCTAGGAAGCTCCTGAGATGAGATGCAAACTTTTCAGGATTCTGTGCTTTTCTGAAGAACTTTCCAAGGGGTATGTGGCCCAAATATGCTCAAGAACTTCTGCTCTGTAAATAATCTTTTTCACTGAGACATAAAGGAATAGTAAAAAAAAATAGTTTCAGACTCGGCATAATTTTCATCTTCAGAATCTTTAGGGCATATCAAATATACAAGGACTCAGTATCTTCTCCATCAACAACATTCATTAAATGCATTAAAGCCATTTTATCTGTCATGACTGATGGTAAAATAGGTTAGTAGGTTTCTGTCTACACTGGCGGCTATTCAATGATGAAGTGCCCATGGCTGGGTAGCAGCAATTATGAAATCACTCATATGTAAACATACTGCTTAAATTTCCACTATGTAGAATGTCCAGTGGGAGAGATAAATACATTCAAGACGATTCACACATGATCATGGGATTGCATATGCTGGAAATTCTGTCTGGAGGATATATGCATAAGGAAAATGTCATCTCTCTGGCTTTTCAGGGACTGAGAGGTCACATATAGTAAGCTAAGTCATTATACCGCATTCCTCTTAACAACTTAAATATTTTATAACTACAATGAAAACTAATAATTATCCATCTAGATACCTATGGCCACCAATGGATCCTACCTCTGTGTGTTTTCAATAGACGTGTTTATTAAACATGATAGAAGGGATTTCCAGGACAACTCAATTAAAAAAGAAAAAAAAATTATAAAATTTTAACAAGTCTCCTGAGATTTTAAGATTGGATATCTGCTCCTAGAGACAACTTGGCCCTTGATACATTAGATTCCAAGTTGAACATTGTTTGGATTTGCCTACCTTGCCCTTTTTGTTCGCTTACCCTTGGTCTGTTTATAATGCTCTGTACCATAAAGACTACAGGGTTGCCTGCTTTCCGAATGGCTTCCACAGCTTGCTCATGGCTTGCATCTCTGAGGTCCATCCCATCCACCTGCAATGGAAGGCCTCAGCTTAACATTTCAAGAAGCTATAGAACAACAGAACAATTTGTGGATCTGGAGTTCTGAGGATCCTGGGTAAGCCTCCTGGGAAATCTGTTTCAGAATCAAAAATAATTGAGACTACCTGTGAGACTCTAGAACTTTTCATTGTCCAGCAGACTTGTGGTCGCTGATTTTG
Source organism: Mellivora capensis (assembly GCA_004024625.1). Lineage (NCBI taxonomy): Eukaryota > Metazoa > Chordata > Mammalia > Carnivora > Mustelidae > Mellivora > Mellivora capensis. The sequence continues at coordinate 27,066 of PISX010004426.1, forward strand.
ACATTGACTTCTGTCCCCATAATCAACTGAAATAATCATCAGTTGAAATGAAGGCTCTACTTCTGCTTTCCTTACAGTATCGGTTATTCCTTTAATAAATCAAAATCATTAAAGAAACAATAAAAGGGAACTGCCTCGCAGCACTGTGTTCATCATGAAAGTCACTGTACACGTTTTCTCCAAATCCATTAAAGACTTGTTTGGGAAATGGGTGGGCAATGTTTTGTGTGTTTCTCTCTGTACAGGGAAGCTTGAAGTAAAAAACAGAATTCTAATGTTCAGAAAAACCAGGTTATGGCAAGATTAGCTTTGCAGAAGAATCTTTGTAGTAGACATGACAGGAGCTGGAAGCCAAGAAACTGTGCTTGTTAGTAATTCTTCTATAAATAGCTTGAAAATGATGTTATTTTGTAACTTTTTATTGACCATGGATTGCCTGGGTGATGATCGGCTCAGCTTACATACTATATGAATAGAAAGGAAAGTAGTTTGAAAGGCCAAATGCTAATCCTGCCAGAAAACTACAAGATACTATAATCATTTTATCATTTCCAGTTACCACAATAGGATATATATACATCAAAACAGCAAAATCAGAGTAGACACAATTCTGGAAAAGAAAATTAATTAGATCTCTGCATAGAACATTATCACCTTTAAAAGAATTACATGCATTTAATTGAAAACTTCTCTTAGATTGACAAGTAATGTAATATGCATGTCAGTACATATTAAAAATGGCTTTCACTTTTTGTAAAATATAGTATAATAATAAATAATAAAAGTCTACTATATATTTCATTTATAGAAACAGTTAATAGGACATTAAATATCTTTGCTCAAGTCCAAAGAACTCTATACTCAGAATGGAATACATTGCAAGTCTTGACTCGTCTAGCCTAAATACTTTTTCAGAAACTTGGCAGAGACAGGTTTCAGAATCCCCAGGATTATGGAGGCCCAAGGCTTGCTTACTTACTAGAAAAGCCCCCGTACATAACAGCCCTCAACACCCACTGCTAAACAGCACACAGTACTTTACAAGACACAAAATCAGACTTTCTTTTCAATTTGAAAGGGATGGATGCTTTAACTCCCTCAATACCTTTAAACAACATTTTAGTGCAAACTGTGATCAATCCTTTCTAGAAATAATTATAAATATTTCTTACTATTTCTCCTTAGGTCAAAGGTATTTAATAGTGAATTATCCATAAAATAAACTGGCCTGTGATAATCTGAAATTGGGAACAAGAGTTCTTTAAAAAGGGGCTAAGATATCCCCTAAAGAAAGGTAAGGATGCAGAGAAAGAGAACAAGCCCACCATTCTTTCTTACAAATGGTTGGAAGAAAAAACGAGACAAAACAGACATGGCCCTTGTATCCTCCCAAGCCTCAATCTTCCTCCCTCTTCAGCTCTCACAGATAATCAACCAGTAAAGGACTAAATCAATATTAAAAATGTTCATTTTAAAGTTAAAATGTTGTAACCTTCACAATCAGTGCATTTTAATAAGTTATATGGATTTAGAAAATGAGAGACAATCACTTGTATAAAGTAAATATAATGGTCCTTATAGTAATAAAGTTATTGGTTTCTACTGAGAAGTTGTCTCTTTTGCCCGACTCTATTATCCTGACAACTTAGCAAATCTGGGAGAGGTACCCTTCCTCTACCCTCTTAACTGTAAGTATACTTTCCCTGATCAGATAATTTATCACACTGTTCTGAAGTGACCTGATTACTTGTTAAGTCTCTCACACTTGACAGCCAGGCATGCTGCCTTATTTACTGTGGAATGCCCAGAGCCTGCGATAGCATCTGGAATGCAACAGCTGCTCCAGGAATACTTGCTGAGTAAATGAGTAGTGACCATTGGAGAAAAGTCTATTTAAAATACTATACTTTGGGGGCGCCTGGGTGGCCTAGTAGGTTAAAGCCTCTGCCTTTGGCTCGGGCCGTGATCCCAGGGTCCTGGGATCGAGCCCTGCATCGGGCTTCCTGCTCGGCGGGGAGCCTGCTTCCCTTCCTCTCTCTATCTCTCTTGTGATCTCTGTCAAATAAATAAAATAAAAATCTTCAAAAATTTTTTTTAAAAAATAAAATAAAATAAAATACTATACTTTGTTTTGAATTAATTTTACCAAATCAATTTTACCAAATACTTCTCTTGCATATATCAAAGTTACACATACATGAGAGTGTAAATACACACACACACACACACACACACACACACTCCTCAGTGATGAATGGGCATAGCACTGAGAAAAAGGAAGAGGGAAATATGAGCCTGGATTGTGGGGGATGGGAGCATTTATGTAAAAGATAATCAGGGTAATTAGCATAAATGATTTACTAAAAGTCCTCACTTGGAAAATAATCTTACCCAATAAAGTTAATCTACAATGAATTGATCACGACAAGCATTTCTTAAAATAAAATCACTGGAGAACTTAGCTATGATCTACATATTTTGTTAATGTATATTTAATTTCAAATGATTCAATTTTTTTCCCCAGGAAATTTGCTTTGTTCTTTCAAATAGAATTTCATTATTTTAACTCAAGGCCAATGTTTTTTAAAATGGTTATTTCTCCAAACATCAGTCTCTGAATCAAGATATATAATCTTTCACCATGCACTAAAGAGAAAGATTATGAATGAAATGGGACATATAAGAAAGAAATGTTTTAACCACAAACACATTTTACTTTCACATTGGGTCAAGTGACCAGTGTGAAGACAATGATTCCCTTAGTAAAAAGGATGGAACAGAGGAAGAATTTTGGCACAGAAAGCTAACTAGAGGGTACCTCTACTATTCTATCTCCAGGTTTCAAGGTTCCATTTTTGCCAGCTGGACTATCTTCAAGAACATGTTTGATGAAAATGCCCCTCATCACTTCACCATTGCTTAGACGACTTCCCATGCCTCTTCCACCAACAATGCTGATACCCAAAGATTTGCTTGGTTCTCTCCAAAGTTCAACCCTATAAAGATAAAAAAAAAAAAATTAAACTCTTATAAGAAAGCTTATGGGGGAAAAGCCTTACAATGCTGTGTTTTGGAATGATTTTTGGATAGGAAACCAAAGGTGCAGGCAACAAAGGACAGACAAATAAGACTTCAACAAAATTAAAAACTTTTGTTAATCAAAAAAATACTATTAATAAAGTAAAAATGTAACTCACAGAAAGAATGGGAGAAAATATTTGCAAATCACTTTCTGGATAAGAGATTGATATTCAGAATATAAAGAGAGCACCAAAAACACAACAGTAAAAAAATAATCTGATTTAAAATTGGGCAGAGGGGCGCCTGGGTAGCTCAGTGGGTTAAAGCCTCTGTCTTCGGCTCAGGTCATGATCCCAGGGTCCTGAGATCAAGCCCTGCATTGGGCTCTCTGCTCAGTGGGGAGCCTGCTTCCCCCTCTCTCTCTCTGCCTGCCTCTCTGCCTAGTTGTGATCTCTGTCAAAAAAGTAGAATTTTTTTTTAAAAATGGGCAAAAGAGGGGTGCCTGGGTGGCTCAGTGGGTTAAAGCTTTTGCCTTCGGCTCAGGTCATGATTCCAGGGTCCTGGGATCGAGCCCCGCATCGGGCTCTCTGCTTGGCAGGGAGCCTGCTTCCTCCTCTCTCTCTCTCTGCCTGCCTCTCTGCCTACTTGTGATTTCTGTCTGTCAAATAAATAAATAAAATCTTTAAAAAAAAATGGTCAAAAGAATTAAACAGACATTTCTCCCAAGAAGATAATCAAATGGACCATAAGCACATGAAAAGATGTTCACTTCACTAATCATTAGCGAAATTCAAGTCAAAACCATAATGTGATACATTCCCCATATCCACTGGGATGGCTACTATCAAAACAAACAAAAAAAAAAACAAAAAAACAAAAACAAAAAACAAAAAAACCCAAAAAACAGATACCTGGGTGACTCAGTTGTTTAAGCGTCTGTCTTTGGCTCAGGTCATGATCCCAGGATCCTGGGATCAAGACCTGCATTAGGTTCCTTGCTTAGCAGGGAGCCTGCTTCTAACCTCTCCCTCTCTCCCCTGCTCATGCTTTCATGCTCTCTCTGTCTCTCTCTCTCTCTCTGACAAATAAATAAATAAAAATCTTAAAAAAAAAAAAAAGATAAAAAGAAAATAAGTGTTGGCAAGGAGAACTGCACAAATTGGAACCTTGTGCACTGTGGTAGAATGTGAAATGTTGTAGTCACTATGGAAAACAGTATAGGAGTTCCTTAAAAAAAAAAAATGAAAACAGAATTGCCCTATTACTCGACAATTCTATTTCTGGGTATATACCCTCTCAAAATTATACACAAAGTTTTTGAAGAAATATTCATATAGTCATGTTCATAGAAAAATCATTCATAATAACCAAAGGTGGAAGCAATTCAAGTGTCCATCTAAAGATGAATGGATAAACAAAATGGTATATACATACCATGGTATATTATTTAGCCTTGGAAAGGGAAAAAATTCTGATACATGCTACAACACAGATGAACCTTGAAAACATTACGTTAAGTGAAATAAGCTAGTTAAGTGAAATAAAGGACAAATTTCATTTATATGATGTATCTAGAATAGTCAAATCCATAGAGACAGAAAGGAGAATGGTAGAAAGTTTCACAAGACAAATGAAAACGGAGACACAACATATTAGAACTTATGGGATGAAACAAAAGCAATTCTCAGAGGGAAATTGATAGCAATATACACCAAAATTTAGAGACTAGAAAGATCCCAAATAAGCAATCTAACTGTATGCCCTAATGAACTAGAAAAAGAATAAACTAAATCCAAATTCGGCAGAAGGAAGGTGAGAGTAAAGATGACAAGAGAAACAAATGAAATAGAGAACAAATAATAGGAAAGAGTAACCAAAACAAGAGTTGGTTCTTTGAAAAGATAAACAAAATTGACAGACCCTTAGCTACACTAACCAAGGAAAAGGACCCAAGTCGAAAAAATTATGAGTGAAAAATAAGATATTCTAACTGTTAGCACAGAAATTCAAAGGATCGTAAGAGGCTATTATGATTAACTATACACCAACAAACTGGTAACCTAGAAGAAATGGAAAAATTCTTATAAACATACAACTTACTAAGATTGAATCAGGAAGAAATAGAAAATCTGAATAGACCAATAACTAGTAAGGAGATTGAATCAGTAATCAACGGTCCCCCAACAAAGAAAAGCCCAGAACCTGATGGTTTCACTGGTAAATTTCACTAATCACTTAAGAAGAATAAACATAGATTTTTCTAAAACACTTCCAAAAATCAAAAAGGAAGGAACACTCCCAAACTCATTGTACAAGACCAGCATTATCCTGACAGCAAAACCAGAAAAGTTTACTACTAGAAAAGAAAACTATAGTACACAATATTGCTGCTGAATATGTATGCAAAAATACTCAATAAAATATTAGCAAACTGAACTCTGCAGCACATTAAAAAGACCACTCACCAAGATCAAGCAGGATGTATCCCTGGGATGCAGGGATGATAGCAACCAGTGTGATAAATCCCATTAATAGAACAAAATAATAAAATCATATGAACATTTCAATAGACAGAGAAAAACAGCATTTGATCTGTTTGTTCTGATCTGTTCACATCTGAAATCTGATGTGTTCATGATAAAAACTCAACAAATAAGGCATAGAAAAAACATATCTCAACATAGTAAAGGCCATATAGAGTAACAATACAGTTAACAACATATTCAATAGTGAAAGGATGAAAGCTTTTCCTCTAAGATTAGGAATAAGACAAAAGTGCCCACTTTCACCACACCTATTCAACACAGTACTGTAAAGCCTAGCTAGAGCAATTAGCAAGAAAAATAAATAAAAATATCAGAATTGGAAAGAAGTAAAATGGTCTCTATTTATAGATGACATAATTTTACATATAAACAAATCCTAAAAACTCAACCCAAAAACTGTCAGATCTAATCAATGAATTCAATAAAGTTGTGGGATAAAAAATTAAAATGCAAAAATAGCATTTCTATACATTAACAACAAAGTTTCTGGGAAAAGTTGACCTCATTTAAAATAGCATAAAAATAATAAAATAATAATACACTTAAAGAGGTGAAATATCTCTACTCTGAAAACAAGAAATTGATAAAATAAATCAAAGAAGACATAAATAAATGGAAGGGTATCCTGTGTCCATGGGTTGGAAGAATATTGCTTAAACATAAAATATTATAAAAATCCACCTACAGAAATCAATGCAATTACTAACAAATAGATTCCAATGGCATTTTTTAAAGAAATAGAAAAAACACCGCTAAAATTTATACAAAATCACAAAAGACTCTGTATAGTCAAAGAAATCCTGAGGAAAAAAAGAACAAAGCAGAAGGCATCACACTTCCTGATTTAAAGCTGATTTAAACTATAAAGATTAAACTATACAGTTTAATGATTTAAACCATAAAATTTTAGTCATCAAAACAGTGTAGTACTGACATAAAAACAGACACATAGACCAAAACAATAGAATCAAGAGTCCAGAAATAAACCAAGAATGTAAGGTCAACTAATATTTCATAAAGGAAGTAAGAATACTCAATGGAGAAAAGACAGTCTCTTCAGTAAATAGTGCTGGGATAACTGAGTATTTCTATGTAAAAGAATGAAGGTGACCCATATTTTACACCACTCACAAAAATTAATTTGGATTAAGGATTTAAATGCAAGTCCTGAAACCTACTGGATGGATTAAGAATTTAAATGGAAGACCTGAAACCACTGTGATGATATTTCTATAAAATACATAAAATCAAGCCAAAATGCTATATGCCTTAAACTTACACAGTGATGTATGTTCAGTTACTTTTTGATAAAACTGGGGGAAAAAAGAGGGGCGCCTGGGTTTCAGTGGGTTAAACCTCTGCCTTCGGCTCAGGTCAGGATCTCAGGGTCCTGGGATCCAGCTGGCATCAGGCTCTCTGCTCAGTAGGGAGTCTGCTCCCCCATCCCCGCCTGCCTCTCTGCCTACTTGTGATCTCTCTCTGTGTCAAATAAATAAATAAATAAAATTAAAAAAAAAAAAAAACTGGGGAAAAAAGAAAGTAGAATGGTAGTTGCCAGGGCAGGGGGCAGAACTGGGGAATTATTTAAAATTTAATGGGTAGAGATTTTCAGTTTGTAAGATGATGTAAGTGTTCTGGAGATATATGGTAGTGATGGTTACACAGCAATGTGAGTGTTCTTAATGTCACTGATCTGCATACTTAAAAATGGTTCACATGGTTAAAAATTGTAACTAAATTTTAAAATATTCAATATAATAAAATATAATAAGTTAATTTTTGCCAATCTTATCAATTTATTTATTTTTTTTAAGATTTTATTTATTTATTTGACAGAGAGAGATCACAAGTAGACAGAGGCAGGCAGATAGAGTGAGAGGGAAGCAGGCTCTCTGCTGAGCAGAGAGCCCGATGTGGGCCTCGATCCCAGGGCCCTGAGATCATGACCTGAGCCGAAGGCAGCGGCTTAACCCACTGAGCCACCCAGGCGCCCATCTTATCAATTTATTGAAGTTTTACCAGTAGCAAAACAAAATCATTTTCGTTTCCCAATTATGTGTTTTATAAGGTCTGATAAACACTAATGTATTTCTGAAGCTGATTTATTACATGTAAATACTGGACTCACACTTCAGGCTGGGACATGGACCCATATAAAATTACCATTTTCGGGGCACCTGGGTGGCTCAGTGGGTTAAGCCTCTGCCTTTGGCTCAGGTTGTGGTCTCAGGGTCCTGGGATCGAGCCTCGCATCAGGCTCTCTGCTCGGTGGAGAGCCTGCTTCCCTCTCTCTCTCTGCCTGCCTCTCTGCCTACTTGTGATCTCTCTCTTTCTGTCAAATGAATAAAATCTTTAAAAAAAAAAAAAAGTACCATTTTCCAGGAGCTCTAATATTGCAGACACTAAGTAATCAAGAAATTCAACAACTCCTGAACAGATGGTAACTTCTGAGCTTGGCAATCAAATCAAGGAAAAGAACATTCCCGCACACGCTATGTCAGAAGCTTATCCCTGTAGAAGTCTTCTTTGCCAAGGTAGACCGGGTAATTAACAGTCAGGGCATGGAAAGCAGTGGCTGACAGTATCCTACATGATCTGATTCTACCACCACCTCCCTAAACTCGGCTCCCACAGCTCCGTGCCCTCTGCTCTCCACTCCAGCGACCACAGCATCTTCTTGCTGTTCCTGAAACTCATCAGGCCTGCTCTCCTGCTCTGGGGCATTGGTGCCTGCTACTTCCTCCACCTTGAACACACCTCCTCCAGCCATGTAATACGCACAGACACTCACATTTAATACCTGCTCAGAGCCATAAGAGCTATGAACGCATTAAGTTCCTGTCTTATGGGAAGACTGGCACATAAGAAGAAGGTCGTTCGTTGGCAGTGAGGTGCCGGGCTGAGAGGGAAAAAGCAGAGAAACCTAGCAGAGAGCTCTGAGATAATGAGACTCTAATCTGCTCTGTGCTGCGAGAAGGGAGACAGTGATGGACATCAAACAGGAGAAGAAAGCATGGTCCAACATATGCCCTCAATCTGAGGAGCTTTGAGGAGCTCCCAGAGGATAGGAAAGATTGGAGTAAGGACTCCTGTGTGGTGAGGGCTTTCCGGTAAGAAAAGGCTGGAGATAAAAGAGCACCAGGGCTGGGGGAGATGAAGCACGTGAGGTCAGCGTTTTTAACCTTATTAGAAACGGATAATCCTAGAAACTCTATTTAGTTTGAAAAGATGTGACCATGTTCCCGAATCTTAATAATGTTTGTGTAAATAGTTTAAACTCGTTAAAATCCTAGTCATCATTCTCTTTCACCCTGGGAATTCTGTGAAAGATAAGAAGCAAATCCTCCCTTGTTTCTTAAAGCAGCTCCTGAGATAACACGGAAAAATAAAGAAGTCAGTATATTTAGCCATTTGTAGTAAACATTTAAGAATTCAGGATACATACATAGGACTACTTAACCCTTCTCTTATAAAGGAAAAAAAATGAAAGAATGAAAGAAAATGTCTGCTAGGGTTCTTTGTAGTTAGTGTGAATTGGAAAGTGGTTCTTATAATTTCTTAAATAATAAAAGTAATAGCAGCAAACACTCAAGAGCTTATCATGTGCTCAGCATTATTCTCTAGGTGAATACCACATACTTTCATTTAATTGTCACACCATCCCAATAGGATGGATACACTTATTAGCCCCACTTTATAGAGGGAAGAGGTGCAGAGAGGTTACACAATATTTGGGTAACAGCCCTGTCTGCCTAGACGGGCTCCTGCAGACAGCAGTGTTATCTCATACAGTGTACTCTCTGGAAGAAAGCCTGTAACTGCTTAAAATCCTGAGAAGATAGCAAACACGGAGCTGCCAAAACGACCACAGTGCTGAGGAACCAGACTCCCCTCACTGAACTGTAACATTCTTTGGACAGAAAAAAGAAGACCTATAAAAGTAAAGTTTTATAGAACATGTTCAGAGTTAGTTGTCTGGGAAAATGGCAGCCTTTCTTGAAACCTATACACGGGCTTACGAAAAATGAAATTCAGAAAAGCAAAGGTAAAAGGGCTCTGAGGCCAGGCTGCTTGAGCTCTGAATTGAGTCCCTGAGTTTGAGTCCTGACTTTGCTACTTAACGGTTGTGTGACCCTCTGCAACTTACTTAGTCTCTCTTACCTTCCTCAGCTGTGAAATGGAGCCAGTAAGTCTCTCTACATCAGAGTTCGCTGGGAGGATTATATTAATGAATGTATGCCAAGTGCAAAATGAAGCTTTGGCATATAGCAAGCAATCAATCTTTTATCACTCTTACGATGACGACTGGGATTGTGATTATTGGAGCAATGTAAGCAAGATTCAAAATTCAATCCATATGACGAGTGAGAAAACGTGCACCCACCACCCTAATCCTGTTTGGATCACACATTGTTTATTAAGACAAGATACCATTTTCTAACTATCAGGTTGACAAAAACGTGTTGTTTCAATGATCAAATGATGTGGTAACAAGGTTGTGGGGAAAAGGGAACTTTCATATATTAAGAATTGAAGTAAAAATTGGTACAGCCACCTTAAAAAAGCAAGTTCACAACTTCTGATAACATAAATAATACATTTAAATCTATGAGTCAGGGGCGCCTGGGTGGCTCAGTCAGTTAAGTGTCTGCCTTTGGCTCAGGTCATGACCCCAGTGTCCTGGGATGAAGTCCAGTGTGGGGCTCCCTGCTCAGCAGGGAGTCAGCTTCTTCCTCTGTCTCTGCCTCTCCCCCTGCTTATGTGCTTTTTCTCTGTCAAATAAATAAATAAAATCTTTAAAAATAAATATATAAATCTATGAATCAGCAATTCTTCTTATGGATACATACCTGGATAAATTCTCATATATAAGGAAGTAGAGATATTTACTGCACAGAATTGTTATAGTAGCAAGTAAGTATTAATTAGTCAAATATTGACCTGGGAATAAACTGTGGTGCATTCAGATGTTGAAATTCACTGCAACAACTACACTGAATGAATGAAGTACCAATGAGACAGACATCCAAGACACCGGATTGAGCGAGAAGCAACAAGCTAGAAAGTGATACCCAGAATATGCTACCAATTCTGTCAATGGAAATCACATACAAAGTAAGAGTAACATTTTATTTAAAATTTTAAAACATACACTTTGCTAAAAAATATTCTCTATTTCTACACAAAGTAAACTTCTTTTAACAGTACAAATGAATGTCCCATCACGTTTCCCATGTTGTATAAAAGCTCTGGTTATTTTGGTAAGCATCCTCTTACTATTCTGTGAACTTTTCCCAAAAAAGTACCTTTGTTAGCAAGTGCAGGGTATCTTCTTAGGATTTCTGGAAGCTCCACCCATACTCTCTCTTTAAGGAAGTTACCACCTTTAGAGATATCTCAAGCTGGTGTGAAGACTAAAATTGAAGCTAAAAGTATAAAAATCTTCCAGTTCAGAAGCTATACCCAAATTTTTCTCATAATAAAATTCTAAAGTGATTCCTGTGTCCAACATTTTCTATTTGTTTAGTTATTAGTGATGATGGTGACTATCAACCTGGCCAACCACTGAGACCGAGTGCTCACTATGCATCAGGAGCCAGGCTAAAAATTTCATGTACACTATCACACTGAATTCTCCAAATTTAAAAGATTTTATTATCAATCCCATTTTATAGATGAAGTAACTGAGAGCTAGCAGAGATTAAGAAATTTATCTTAAAAAGTGTAAAAATCAGAATTCTAACATGGCTCTTACAGACTCTAAACATTGTGCATATTGCTTTCTAAAATCTACTTTTCCTCTAACAGCGTTATTAAAATTGACAAATCTATCTTCTTCTTTGACTGTGATTTCTGTCCAACAAAATTCAAGTTTATCACTATGATCACCAACTACAAAATAATTTCATCTAACTCACTTTTGCCTTTATCCTCATATAAATAAGAAACATAATCTATTTTCTGCCACAGATCTAGCATTTATATTCTGTTCTCAATGTGAATAATGATGTAGAGAGACCTTGATTCTTTAAGTAGGCTAAATAGCTTTTTAAGGAATTCCAATGAAAAAGTCATTTTAAATGGCTAGAAATGCTTATTGGTTTTTGTGTAAGCAACATAATATGTTTTCTATACTTTGAATAGGACTCAACCTAAAAATGTTTAAACATAAGCAAAGAAAATCATCAAACTGTATTATATCTATGAACAGTAGAAATTTTTCTCTCTGGAGGATTTTATGTATTTATTGTAGAATAAATATTAAGTGTTTCCTAAGTGCAAGAAACCATTATGATGTTCATTGTAGATCTGTTTAAAGGGCATAGCTAATGATGACTACTAATATTTTACACTCAATATAAAATACCTTATATTTTTCTTTAGTTATTTTGTGTGTCTCTACGTCTTGACTATCCCCAGTACATTATACTTCCTTGAAGGCAGGATTTAGGTCTTATACTTCCCTTTTATTCACAAAATCATCTGCATCCATAATCAGGACTCAGTAAATTCCTATGAAACTCAATTTGATTTTACTCAGCATGAACATAAAAATATGCCTTAGTGATGCATAGTGTTATATCTGAACATATTTAGGAAAACTATCTTTTCTACTATATATGAAACTGGTTCCAGACAGAGTATGGGTTAAAATAACTGCAGGCTGTGATAACAAGATGCTTACACACACACACACACACACACACACACAAACACACACACACGTTTTGAATATATGTGCTACAAATGCTAGAGAAAATTTAAATTACCATTTGGTGGTAAACCCAAGATCGAGCTCTATAGAAAATATAATCCATTCCCAACTACTTAAGCATAATTTTCTCTAGTTATTTGTATTTAGCCCCTACTATATGCCAAATCCTTGTATACATGTTAGTTTAGACCCTGTTACAGGGTCTAAACTTCTGCACACAGGAAGAAATGGAGGGTAAGGGATATTAAAACGCCTTGCCCTATGTCAGAGTAGCAAGTTGTAATCCAGCACTAGAAACCACACCTCCCTATCTTTAAACACTGAGTAGGCAGAAGACAGAAATCATCCTTACCGCCTGGGCTGGTTCCAATTACTATATGCTGCATTTTGAAGCTCACTTTCTTCTCCCTCTCCTTCTTCCCGCTCTGGTAGTTCTGGAATGTCTCTGTTAAAAATTTACACAGTGAATATTCCAAAATCCTAGTAAAACTGTGCAAGTTTTGTCTTATATATATTTTATTATCAATTTGCTAAAAATCAGAACTACTTCATATTTTCACCACCTTGGTCAATTTTATATTAAAGGGAAAAGAAAACCTGATCAAATGAAAATAAAAACCTGATACCAGAATCAATTTATCATAAGTTAGTCTGGAGATAGAGCTGAACACTAAGATTCTTAGCTAGACTATTTCTTTCCCAAGGAAATGTGGAAGAATAAGGAAAAGGAACAAGAAGGGGAAAATACCAGAATTTTAAAGAAAAATCTTCAACAAGTATTTCTTAAAAACAGCATATAACGCCCTTCTCCTCTCCCATCTCCCTGATAATTGACTCTCTCTGCTTGACTTATTTCACTCAGCATAATCTCTTCCAGTCCCGTCCATGTTGCTACAAAAGTTGGGGAGTTGAGGGAAATTGGGGGGGGGGGGAGATGAACCATGAGAGACTATGGACTCTGAAAAACCACCTGAGGGTTTTGAAGGGGCGGGGGGTGGGAGGTTGGGGGAGCCAGGTGGTGGGTATTATGGAGGGCATGCATTGCATGGAGCACTGGGTGTGGTGTAAAACTATGAATTCTGTTATGCTGAAAAGAAATGAAATTTTTAAAAAAAATTTAAAAAAAAAACATGTAAAAGGTAGAAGCACCATGTGGGTTATAAGCTTAAACAGCCCTGGTCAATCCCTGCCTTGAAAATAAGGCAGAAATTTAGCATCTCTGTTTCCTAAGGATGGGCCAGAGTTTTCCCTTCAAGAAAGGCAAAAAATGCTTCAAGTCCAACTTCAGTTCATCCAGAAAGCCCCACACTCCTTACAGAATACTCCTTACAGAAAGAAGTTTACGATGCCCTTGTATTTAAGGTCACTTTTCAATTCCTGTAGGAATTCAGATTTTGCCAAATGCCAGGCATGTAACAAAATGTGTCCAGTCTGTTAACTAATTGTAAATTAAACTACAAATAACCATATCAATGAATACTTTGTTTTTCCAAAGGGATACTTTGTATCACTGAGTGACACTGTAAGGGCAATAGAGAATGGTTAAGTCAATTATGGTGAGTCCTTATGCTCTTAAACTTGGCTTTCTAAAAATGAATATCCACATATCCCTTTGAAACACAGAAGGCTATAAAAATTCTGATTTAATAAATGTTTGCAATTTATTTTTATAGAAATTTAATACCCTAAAGAAAATATACACTCAAATTATATCCATTTTCCAGCTACAGGAATACTGAACTCTGTTGAATCACACAACCTTTCAACTGAGATCAGAAGTCATAAAACCCAATAATCATCTGTGTTTGAATGTTTCACAACAAAAATCTTTGGAAAGCAACTAACTGCCCAGACTCTCCCTGAACATGTCCTTTTCCCTTTGACCTAAATGTTAGATTTTTGCTTTTCAACTATTAAGAGAAAATATATTTGCCTAAGTATACTACCCACTGTTTTATGTTTGAATTCATCTCCTGAGCAAGTTGAGGAACAAGGTTCTGAGTGAGGCTGGGATCCAACAGCCTAAGCCTGACAGTGGGACAAGACTTTTGGGAATGGACCCAAAAGAGAGATTTTATTTTATTTCCCAAAAAGAGGGTTTTTAAAAAGGATGTTAAGAAGCAGACTGAGAAGGAGACAGACTGAGGGAAGCTATATCCTGAAGATGCAGGGCACAGAGGTGAACATGAAGCTAACCCTTGGGAAACAGAGCTGGAGGGAATAGGACAGAGGAAGCAAAATATGAAATACAGATAATAATGAGAACTTAGAATGAGTTCCTAAAATATTCAGTGACAGCCGTGGGGAGGGGGCGGATCTTACCCATATCAAAGCTCAGGGAGCTACCTGGACACACTCTCAGATACACTGGATCACATGTTCCTGCCTTTTGAGCTATAAGAAGATTAATATCCTGCATCCTCTGATACAAAACCCCCATGTTCTTCATATGATTCTATAATCCTCAAATCCCTTCATCAACCCAGATAAGCTCCTCTAAATGTGTTGGTCAACCCTCATTCATCTTAGAATGTGCTCTGAACTCAAGTGTTGTGTGCTCCAAGGAGCAAAATGGACCAGTTCTCCTCTCCCGAACTCACCTGGCTAAGAACGAATTAGACTTCTTTGCCCCTGTGTCTGACTGCTGACTACCAATGACATTTCTATCAACTATAATAACTCTCTATAAACCTGCATCAAGATACCAGACATTGGCACAAAGTCACACAGTAGAGTAACAGAGGTGAAGTATGAACTGAGGCCATCCAACTGTAAACCTGAGCTTTTAACCTCCATGACATGCTGCCCCATATTTTTATGTGGGGCTTGTACATTTCTTTCTTTGAATCCAATGGTTAAGGACCTGGAACCTGACTGCTTATATTCTAATATTAGTTCTGCCAATTATCAAGTATGGAAATTAGAAAAGTTACTGAGCCTCCCTAACACAGATTCCTCTTCTATGAATGCAGATTGTTTTGTCTTGAGGCCGTTACACTTCCTCTGCAATGAAGCAGGTGGTCACAGCACTGGACAGTGCCGGCCATTCTCCCTTCTGTGCTGGGAAGGAGGCACAGTGCTGAGAGCGGCTGTTTCTCTATGACTTTTGAGAGCTTGTAAGGCCTTACAACTTAATAGAAATACAATGTTACCTTGGCATAGCCTTTACACTATTTGAAGTGACATCTTAGGGGGACCCTGGAATTACTGCTCTGCTATTTTGCCAAGAAGCTACAATCATTCCATACCATTAAGCCTGAGACAGAAACTCCAGAGAGGAACATGGCTAAACTCTGTAGAGGGTAAAATGAATATTCCTTCTCCCACAAAATTCATGAGGCCCTAAGGCCTATGACATTGTCTCCCTTTACTAGACACATAGCATACCTTCCCCTCCCCTGTCTGTATTACTGCAGTCATGAGGAAACAGAGGTGCCCTATCAAGATGCCTGCAGAGTCACAGACACCGGATGTTCTGAGATGTTCTCACATCCTCTACAAACAGAGTAACTCTTCTGAGAAGCTCCAGGATGTTTGCAGAGCCATCTCTGCTATAGCCTGCTTAAAGAGCAACCCCGTACTCAGTGGCAAATACAACTGAAAGAACGGCTCCAGGGCTGAGAATGTAAAGTGCTTCCTTCTCCATGGAAAAGCAATTCGACAATATTTCTTTCCCTGTGCTGGACTCAGTCAGCAGAAGCACCAAAATTTAGGTCCTCCCTTTGTTAAGGGGGGAAGAAAACCCTTTCCCTGCATTAACTGTTCTTAATACTTTACCAAAAGCATTTTTTAAAAAAATACACTGTTTCCTAACATGCACATATACAAAGATGCAGCTCAACACTCTCCAAGGGTAAGAACTAACCATTAAAAATGTTTCTGAATCTGTATGCCTGTTAAAAAAAAATAAATAAATAAAATTTCTGCATGTGTTTGAAAACATTTATGAGAGTAGAAAAGGCACGATACAGTATCATACAAACTGTAGGCTCCAGCAAAGTAATGAAATAATTCTGAAATCTGAGGTGAATTCCCCAAACTCAGTATGTGAAGAGTACTATACAGAGTGGTGCCGCTTAAGAATCTTGATTTTCATCTCTTGGTTGGATTTTTCATATATTTTCCACACTATACGATACTTTCTTAATTAATGGGGGGGGGGGCTGGAGTGAATACTTCTTTTTAAAATCTTGAAACAAAGAAAAGGAAATCATTCTTTTTCATTGTTAGTGCCCGGAGTCTGGCTTCAGACTCTTCTGGGAGCTCGCTATATCTTTCACTCCCTGAAGCAAGCTTACTGCTTCACTTACCTTCCAGAGTATGAAGAAAAAATATCGAGAGCCATTATTCCTCCAGAGTGCTGCCCCAAACTTATTTTGAACTCTTCCAAACGTTCTGCAGGCACATAAGTAATTCTGGAACAGAACACAATCCATAAAAAAAAAAAAAAAAAAAAAAAAAAAAAAAAAAAAAAAAAAAAAAAAAAAAAAAAAAAAAAAAAAAAAAAAAAAAAAAAAAAAAAAAAAAAAAAAAAAAAAAAAAAAAAGAAGACGATGTAGAAGAAGAAGACGAAGAAGAAGAAGAAGAAGACAACGAAGAAGATGAAGAAGAAGAGCAAAGTTTTGCTTAACATAAAAAGATTCCAAAACACAGAAATAAAATGATCTTATCCCTGCATCCCTACTTTTTCACACAAATCATTTAATCAGCTTACTCAGCAACTCCAAACTTGGAAAGGATAAAACGTCCTATAGGCAAAAATAACAGATTAAAGTTTAAATTTTTTACTTTATATTTTAAACAATTAAACTTTAAAATGCTGATAAACTATATGTTTACTAATAATCATATGGGGGAGAAAAGCAGCATTATTTCAATTTCTATATGGGAAGACTAACAGTCTTTTGAGAAAGATCCATTAATCCTGGGGCACGTGAGTAGCTCAGTTGGTAAAGTATCTGCCAGGGTCCTGGGATCCAGGCCCTCGTGGGGCTCCCTGCTAGGCAGGGGGAAGTCTGCTTTTCTCTCTCCCTCCGCCCCAACCCCGACTTGTGTTCTTTCTCAAATAATAAAATCTTTAAAAAAAGAAGATCTGTTAATCCTTACAAATATAAGTTCTTCCATAATACATAATTAATTATGGCCATTAACAAGTATATAATAATTATATGTTAGCTCTATGAAGTTATGAATCCAAAGGTCTGAAGTTAAAACTAGCATAAGTTTATGGGAAGACTCTCTTACTAATTTGTACCAACTCCGTAATAAGTTATTTTGGTTTTAGAGAAGAGCCTGATGTTTACACTTGAATGGTCACTTAGTAATTAAGCAAGCACTGGCTGAATGCCTGCAATGTGGAAGGCACTGAACAAGATGTTGACTACAGCTATAAAGTTCAGAAACTGATATTCGAAAATTCAAGTTTACTGCTGTCCTATAAAAGACTACATAACCAATACAACTCCCTAGATCTTCAACTTAATAGTTAGGTAAGAGAAACAGTGAATTGCAATTTGGTTCAGCACACTGTGCTAAAGTATGTATCAAGTTTGTATGTATCAAAATTACACAATATAAAAATCATGAAGACTATTAAACCAGCTATCCATGACTTACCCATGAAGACAATAAGCACATAAAACCTGAGCAGCAGAGGACATGGATAAAAGGACTGTCTTTTATGTCATAATAAAAGCCGAATTATGCCACTGGCATTAATTTATTGCGTGAGGAAGACATGTAATTTCAGACATATTGGTTATTCCGTAAAAACCATTCACTCTGTAAGGTCACTTAAATTTGGAGTCAGAAGACACAGCTCTGTTCTCATCAGAGTGTAGTGGGAGGGTAAATCACCACTACTAAATCTCCACATTCTCAACCACAAGAAAGATGTCACTTTTCATGAGGCTACTGTAAGCTGAGGAGCATAAAACAAATAGAAGGCAGTGCTTTTCCAGTGTATCAGCTAACCTGATCACTCTTCAGACTCTTGGGAGTCTCTCTTCATGACACTTTTACCTCCAGGACCAAAAAATAAAGCAGAAAGCACAGCTCAGAGGGTTTTAGGAATACACTAGGAGACAGAGTTGTATCCTAATTCTGGCCCTATTTAATTTATTCATCTATGAAAACATCTTCTCTATGGTGTTAAAAATATATTGAATAGCAAATTTGAATTTATCCCTTTCCAAAATAATGAGTAAAAAATGTATAACACATTATGTCAGGAAGACTGATTCTATTTTACACTAAGACTAATAAAGATAAACCTAAAACTAAAAAACCTATTCAAGAACAGTGGTATTGGGGTGCCTGGGTGGCTCAGTTGGTCAAGTGTCTGCCTATGGCACAGGTCATGATCTTGGGGGTCTAGGATGGTGCTCGGCAGGGAGTCTGCTTGTCCCTCTCCTGCTGCCTCTTCCCCTGATTGTGCTCTCTCTTGCTCTCTCTTTCCTTCTCAAATAAATGAAAAATAAAATCTTTTTTTAAAAAAGTATTATTTCTGAAGATTCAATAAAGGTAAAACATATAAAGTCAGGAAGAGGTGAAAGAAGGAAAGCTAGAACACACTAGCAAAGACAATAATAATCAGTTCAAAGTATTGTGTTTTTAAAATGTTTTGAGAAGGAAAAAATATTTCTATCCCAAACAATGCCAAAAATGAATTTTCCTCTATATTTGTCCCAAACTGTTTTTCCTTTTACCAAGGGTAGAGGACAGGGAGTTTTACAAATAATTTTCTGATATTTTAGACAGCAGTGAGAGAGAGGAAAGAAAGCAGCTTCTGCAAATATTTACCCCAATACACACAGTGAGGACACCATAAGATTCCCACAATGCAACAGCACACACAAAGCATTTCTAACACATGCCTGGTCATACAGTACACCTCCGGATCCCAGGAAGGGCACCAAAAATGACATGTGGTCTGAATAAACACACTGAAACAGCTTCTTTGAGAGCTGTGTTAAAGAGTCTTCCACGTAAACTAACCTCTGGTTACAAAAGGAGAGGAAAGAAAGAGCAGCATCAGTGATGCTGAAATGTGATCCGGCCACTAATCCAGAGACGGCGCCTGCACGCGCAGGCGGGATCACTCCCCACAAAGGAGCCTGAAAGCTCTGTAGTTGGAAAATATGATTTTCAAATGAGTTCACAACCATCAGTGCAATGTGAACATGTAGCAATCCCTAGTTGTGTTGATATTTACATTCTCATGTAAATGAAGAAAAGGAAGCCAAAATGTATACTCTGAATCTGTATCTGGATCGATCCCTGCAACGGGAAGTTACAAACGCATGAAATGGTTTTCACAGACAAGTTGTAACACACAGCCATAATGAGCTTTTGAATCACCAATACTCACACATAAAAGGGGGCTCGATCATCAGCAGGTGCTGCAGAAAATCTAGAATGTGAAGCATACGCCGCAGCATCTTTTTACAATGGTGTTAACAAATGTCAATGTCTTGAGCGGAATGTGAGATGCATACATATGTAGTTAAAAGTGGGTGCTCCTGGTTGTTTTTTTTCCCCTTTCCACCTCCCTCCCATCTACACCTCCCCCAGAAAAGCATCTGTTCTTTACTAGTGTCTATAGCAGTGATTATTAACAAGCATAGAAAAAATGTAACTGCAATCAATCTTTTATTCCTTGATCAGGAATTCATCCCACACTTTAGGTTAAGGCAGGTGAATTCTGATTCAGCTCGGTAATTATCTGGCAGATGTTAGAAGCAGCTGCTGCTAAGCACAAAACCCTGGCTATTATTACAGAAATATAAGAGCTCCTGGCAAGGTGGAGTGAGAAGTGAAACAGAATGTATTCTGGTGAGGCTTCACATCTGGTTTTCCATACAAAATAATGAAACCTGGAACTTAAACTGGCTGTTCTTGAACTCCTGAAACTCAAATTATCTACACAGGCACGCATGAGCACACACACACAAAGTTCCTTGCTATCTATCGCAAACGACAAAACAGAAATTCAGTGCCGTGTCTTCAATAAGCAATGCTTTTCTAAAACCAATCAGTTATGTAACTGAACTATTTAGAGTCTTTTTTTAAAGTCCCCCAATACACTCCTCCACTGGTATCCCACCTTCATAGCAAGACACAAAGGGGAAGAGACTCCGGATGGAGCTAGATCCAGGTAATGACTACAAAGCTTAATTGGCCAGAGGCAATGTTATGGCTCCATTCAGAGTAACGGAAGGACTCGCTTTCCTTTTGGGAGGATTATTCACATAGCTCTTAAGGTAATTCTAAACCTTCTGCTTCATAAAAGCTAGCAATAGGAAAGGGACAGGGCCAAGACATTTCCTGCAAAATGCTGCTCAGCTCCAGTCCACCTAAATGGCTATTCTTTTTTTATCATTTAACACCCTTTTTCTGAAAAAGGAGTATATGATTCAAATTTCTACCATTTACCCCATGAGTCAAACTATAACCATCTGAATCTCAGCCTTCATAGGACACTTGGGAAGAAATCAATATGTTTTGTGATTCTGTTTATGAACGTGTGTGTGCGCGCACGCACGCGCGCGCCCACACACAGGTGAGAATATGAGAAAGAGCTTGATTGGCTAATTGATTTCCAGAGGAGGAAAAGTTGCAGGACTTTTCTTATTCACTTTTTAAATTTAATATATTACATTTTGGTGGCACTTGGGTGGCTCAGTCATTAAGTGTCTGCCTTCAGCTCAGGTCATGATCCCAGGGTCCTGGGATGGAGCCACACATCAGGCTTCCAGCTCTACTAAGCAGGGAGTGTCCTTCTCCCTCCCCCACTCCTCCTGCTTATGTCCCCTCCCTGGCTGTCTCCCTCTCTGCCAAATAAATAAAATGTTTTAAAAAATAATAATAAGATATTACATTTTGACTCCTAGGATCCCAAAGCAATAATTTATGAAGTTACCTCTGACATCCTAAAAGGTCCTGCAAAAGCTGCTGTAAGCACAAATGGGTCCATCCTGGTGCTGACTCAGAGCGTGGGAAAACAAATAAGGCAAATGACAAAAGCAACAGAAAGAAGGAAAGAAGAAAAAGGACTTTGGGAGCTTGAAAAAGCACCTGACAACTTCCCTAGAGTTGACTAGATGCCTAATTTATGCTAAATTAATGTCACAATGGTCTTATTCCTTGGCAGTTTTCTAAGTGTTGCAGTACATTAGAACTGAGGGGGACGGCTAGATAACCAAGCACTGTTTCTGGTGCACAGAGTGTCGGAAAGTGGGCAAAGGACCTGCACCAGTGCTCATAGCATAGGACATCCATATCACACAATCAATCAAATGTTCAATCACCAGGCCATGTGTGCTTTTTACTACATCTACACTACATAAGCTAAAAGCCTTGCAATAAGGGGTCCCCATATGGGTCTATAGCCTTCATCTTTGAAACTAGAGGAATGGACACTGGCCCATAAGTGATAAATAAAGCTCTTAAAGTTTCTCTGTTTTCTTAGAGGCACTGAAATTTCTAATGTACTTGGACTCACATTATTAAGGTAATTAAGGAACTGTCACAAGATGAAATGATCTATTCCATTATAAAAGTCAGAAGAGCATGAAAAATTATGAAAGCCTGTTAGAGAAATTCCACACCCAAATAATACTACTTTTGTATAAGATGGTAGAATCCACTTCGAACAGTATAAATTTTTCTGCTTTTAATAATGGCAGAATGAAAAACACACTGGTAATATATTTTTTTCTTACCTAAGCTCTAGTAATACATACTTTGCAAAAGAATAGTATAGAATGAAGTCAGTAAAATAACATTAATACAGCAAAGTTTCCCATAATGGTAATTATTATATAAACTTAAGGTAAATAATCTTTCCCTGAGCTCTTATCTTACTATTTTATCCCTTATACATTAAATAAAAATATTCAATCATCAATGCTAGAGAAAAAAAGCCAAGCTATTACATTGATGAGGTGTGACAGAGTCATGAACTGATTTTTATGTTGGCTCAAGAAATGTTTAGTAACTTTAAAAACCAAGTCACATCTATAAAATGCTTTTAGCACATTATGGGATTATGAGATAGTTTAAGCGCTTACTGACAAAATATCCTACATGACTACAATCAGACTATACCAACATACTGGTGAATTCTCCTGGAGCATGATGTAGTTGACCAAACGGTAAATTATGGGTCAGACTGACGCTGTTCTATATGGTCTTTTCCATGACTGGCCATTAAAGAACCAGCTTAGTCTTAGGATTCACATAGGTCAGTTGGGTAGTACACATTTCCTTACATTAATGCTAATCCATACTTCTTTGAAAGATCCTGAGTGAACCCTCCTGCTCTGTGAGAGATGTCTCAGGATTTTTGCAAAAGCACTGGAGCAAAATTAAACACAGGAGGCAAATCATTTTCAAATATTTCAACACTGTATAGTCTTAAAGAACTATATCTACAATCAAGAACTACTCAGGAATAGTCAAGTTCCTGAGTGATTTATGTTTAATAAATATGTGATAATTTTTGCATATGAAACAGAAGTACCTACTGAAAAGATTCTGATTCATGAATTGAAATTTTTGAATTTCCCAAGCCAAACTGGAGTGAACATGATACTTACTTTATGTCAGGCCCAATGAGAGAGTGTCTTCTCAACATCGCTCGTGCCTGGGCATTAGTTAAACTGATAGTAGATTCTTCATTAATAGATAAGATGCAGTCCCCAACAGCAATCCGGCCATCTCGACTAATGGAACCTCCATGAATAATGCTTCGAACAATCATCCCCAAGCCATCTTTATTAGCACTTACTGTCATCCCTATGGTAAAGGAGAAGCACAGGTATGTATCAAGTTTGTGACCCTCAAAAATTCATGTTAAATTGAATTTAATAATCCCTATGAATCCATAGATAAAAGGAGTAACTTTTTTATCCAATAAAAAAACAATCAAAAGGAAAGAAAACAAGTTTCTAACATAAAATCAATTTTAAGTACATATTTTAATGTTTCTCAACTTATATCCAGAAAAAGATATTCTATGTTGACTGCACTAGAAATAAAATAGATCTACACTGTGGAGTGAATAGAACTCAGGCTATTTGATGTGTTGCCCCTTAAACAGAAAACTCTCCCAAGGCAGATATTTTGACAATAACAAATCAATTTTATAGCAGTTCATCTCTTATACGTATAAGAAAATAAAGAGAAAGACTACAAATGGAAAATGAGTTGTATAAATTAAGAAACTCCAGGCTTTTACCTTATTTCTAGATCATTTATTCATTTACTATGTGTTTACCATATATTGACTATGTGCCAAGTTCTATGCTGATTTCATGAGATGGAAAAAGCAAGAAGCTTGTACTCAAGTCTTACCCTCAGTGCCTGATGTATAGTGGTCTGTTTAACTGAAGGGATGTGCACTTAATTCTAATCTCTCCCCATTTCATCTCTGAATCTGAAGTTCTAGGAGCTCCAGCTCTCGGTATCTCATTGCCCTCCTGACATGTTCCTTAGGTGGCTAATAGGAAATGCAGCCTTAGTATATATAAAATTGAATTTCCAAGTTTCCACTTCCCTTATTTCACCAGGTTCCTTCCCCTCTTTGGCAACGGCATCGTTATGCTACTCTCCATTTCTCAAAGCAGAAACGCTGGAGTTGTTCTCGAGTCCCAGCTCCCTCGCTCACCTCTTATCTCTAATCCATCATCATGACCTGTCACTTCCAGCTCCAAAATTTATCTTGAACACATTCACCTTTCTCTGTTTCCACACCAACCCTACACCAAGCTGGCACTTCTTGCCTCACTTTTTGAAACAGCTTCCTAATTGGTCTTCCTAATTGGTCTCCTGACAACCGCCAATGCATTCTTCTCAGAGCAGACACAGCGACCATTCAAGAGAGACAGACCACATCACCGCCTCGCTAACAATCCTTTACCAGTGTCCTGCGGTGCTAATATACAGCACACCTAATTGGCACAGTCTGTCGGGCACTGATGGCCTGGCCCTCCCAACGTGTGCCCTTCTTGAGCACCAAGCCCTAGGCTCCCTGTCCTCCAGCCAAATGGACTGCTTTCAGAAACACACCCAGTCTCTCCCCACTTCACAGAGGAGTCTCGCCCCAACACTGTTCTATAGCTTTCACACAGCTAAGTCCTTCTCACTCTTCAATATCACTTCCTCAGAATGGGTTTCTCAACCCCTCTGAATTTATGTTTCCTTCTCACCCTATCTTCATATTTTCTTCAAAAGTATAAAAATTTCTTCAAAAATATAAAAATATAAAATTGAAATTATATTTAAAACTGTGCATAAAATTATTGTAAGTAGGGGCACCTGGGTGGCTCAGTCAGTTAAGTGTCTGCCTTCAGCCACAGGTCATGATCCTAGGGTCCTGGGATCAAGTCCCATGTCTGGCTCCTGGCTCAGCAAGGAGATGTGTACTCTCTCCCTCTGTCAAATAAATAAATAAAATCTTTAAAAGATTTTTTTCTAATTAATATAAGTAATTTCACTTAAAACCAAGTGCCAAAGTCCCTTCCAAACAAGATTACACAATTAATGTAAGGAGAGCTGTAAGGCTATAAGGGTGGTTTATAAAAACTTGCTTTAAGAGAAATCACAAATTCCTTTTTAGGTTGTATTTTGTGGATAAAAGTAAAGTAATTCTTTTAAATATTAATTTTAATAATACCTATTTGGCATGATATTTCAAGTATCTTTTTCTTAAAAAAAAAAAGATTTTATTTATTTGAAAGGGAGAATGAGTGAGAGAGATAGCATATGCAGGGGGAGGAACAGAGGGAGAAGGAGAAGCAGGCTCCCCCCCTAGCAGGGAGCCCCCTATCAGGCTCAATCCCAGGACACTGAGATCATGACCTGAGCCAAAGGCAGATGCTTAACTGACTGAGCCACCTAAGTATCCCTGTATTTCAAATATCTTTTTAGGAACAACCCAGACTATAATATGTTTCCAACTTGATATTTCATGCCTGAAAATGGGATATCCAAGCTTTAGTTATCTAGCTATAGTTCTCTCATAGAAACAAACCATCATCAAATGTATTTAAAATATTCTGTTAAAACTTATACTAATGATTTTTATTTTACTTCATTTTTTAGTTTCCACAAATGAAGTTCTATTGGAAACTGACTGTGGCTATTCACTGCGGATCCTCCATGGCTGCGTTCATGCCACACCAGCAAAGCTGAGCAGGCACAAGAGAGGTTGTACGATCTACAAAATCAAATGTATTTACTGTCTGGTCCTTTACAGAAAAAGTCTGCTGGCCCCTGTTTTATATTATAATGGGAAATTTACTAGTCCTTGGCTATACCTCAATTTCCCTAGCCACGGTAATTCTTTTTTCCTAACAGCTTGATCAAGGTATAACTGACAAGGGAACTGTACATATTTCAAGCATATAATGCGATGACTTGATAGACGTATACCTAGTGAAATGGTCACCACCACAGTTTAATTACTTAACACATCCATCATCTCACACAGTTACATTTTCCATGGGTCTGACAACACTTAAGATTGATTCCTGTAGCAAATTTTAAATATACAATATGGTACTAACGATGGCCAGACTGCTGGACATGAGATCCCCAGAACTGACTCATCTTAGAACTGAAGGCTTGTATCCTTTGACCAGCGTCTTGCATTTTCCCCCATCCTTCAGCCCCTGGAAAACACTATTCTACTCTGTTTCTGTGAATTTGACTTTTTAAAAAAGTTTCCATATATGAGATCACGCAGTATTTATCTTTCTCTGGTTTATTTCACTTAGGTTCATCCATGTAGTCACAAATGGCAGGAGTTCCTTCTTTCTCGTGGGTGAATTAAGATTCCACTGTAATGGACATTTATTTTTTATTATTTTTTTGGAAGCACATTTGTTGATTTTAATGTTCCTAAGAACTGTTTTCTGGAAGATTTTCATTTTTTCCCCCAAGTTTTTATTTCAATTCAGTTAGTTAACACATAGGGTAGGACTGGTTTTAGGAGGAGGATTTAGTGATTCATCACTTACATACAACACCCAGTGCTCATCACAAGTGCCATCCTTAATACCCATGACCCATTTCAGCCCATCCTCCCAGCTACTGCCCCTCCAGCAACTCTCACTTTGTTCTCTACAGTTAAGAGTCTCTTATGGTTTGCCTCTTTCTGTTTTTATCTTATTTTTCCTTTGCTTCCCCTATGTGCATCTTGCATCTTGCTGTTTCTTGTAGCTGGATGACTTAGATCCCATTCATCAGCCTGCTGAACTCTTCCTTTTTTAAAAAAAAATTAGATACCATCCAAAAATTTTCTGATATCCTTGCTTTTAACTGGTGGGACTTGCTGAAGCAGAGCAGCTGAGTTTGATACAAGTTCAATATCATTTCCACCAAGAATTAACTCGTGATTCTGGGCTTAAGATACTGAACAAGCAACCCTTGGCCTCACATGAACCCTGTAGATATATTTTTCACCCAAGACATTTTGGATTTCAACAAGAGAACCCCTGTCCTGAAGCACAATGTTGTTGGGGAAATGAGCACTCACAGACCTGATCTTGTACTGGAAGACCAGTGTAACACCCTTGATCATTTTCTGTACATGACAACAGAGAGTGCAGACCACAGCCAGTTCTGTTCTGGTTCCCCACCATTTGTCAACTCGGAGACTCTTCTTTTTCTTTCCAAGGAGACTGAGCTCTACATAGATGTGACTGATGTCCCTTCGCAGGTCTCCTCTGGGGCCCTTCACAATAACAGTGCATCCCTTTAGAATGAAGGCTACATCTTCTGGTCGACAGTCGGAGTTCTGACAATGGGTCTTCATTTTTACAGTAGATGTGGACAAAGAGCTCTTAGGCTTTAATTTTAAAATCAGAGACACCTGGGTGGCTCAGTCGGTTAAGCATTCATCTCTTGATTTCAGATCAGTTCATGATCTCAGTCATGAAATCGAGCCCTATGCTGGGTTCTGCACTGCACATGGAGCTTGCTTTAAGATTCTCTCTCTCCCCATCCCTCCATCCCTAGCCCTGCTCTTGCTCTCTTTAAATAAATACATAATTTTTAAAAATGAAAAAAAATAAAATTGAGGTTTAGATGAATTTCCTGATATAATAGAAAGCAAGGACACTTCACCTTTCACCACTTTTTTTTTCTCCAAGAACTTAATCATCTTAGTATTTTTTTTTTTTATGTCAAAACTTAGAAGTTAAGGTAGAAGCAACCCAAGTGTCCAAAAACAAATGAAGGAATAAACCAAAGAAAATACTCAGCCTTAAAAAGGAAAGAAATTCTGAAAGTAATGTTTTTAAAAAGGAAAGGAAATCTTACACATGCTATGGATGGATGCGCATTAAAGACATTCTGCTAAGTGACTAAGCTAGTCAACGGGACAAATATTCTACAGATCCCCTTACATGAAGAACTTAGGATAGTCAAGACTTATAGAGACAGAGAATGGAATGGTTGCCAGGAACTAAGGGCAGGGAGACCATTTATTATTTAATGAGTACGGAGTTTCAGTAGGAGAAGATGAAAAAGTACTAGAGATGGTTGGTGGTGACAGGTGACAATAATGTTAATAGACTGTCACAGAAATGTACACCCAAAATATTTTATTTTTTTAACTTTTTAAAAAATTATTAACATATAATGTATTATTAGAGGTACAGATCTGTGAATCGCCAGGTTTACTCACTTCACAGCACTCACCATAGCACATACCCTCCCCAATGCCCATAACCCACCACCCTCTCCCTACCCCACCCCCCTCCGGCAACCCTCAGTTTGTTTTGTGGGATTAAGAGTCTCTTATGGTTTGTCTCCCTCCTGATCCCATCTTATTTCATTTATTCATTTCCTACTCCCCAAACCCCCCATGTTGCTTCTCGACATCCTCATATCAGGGAGATCATATGATAGTTGTCTTTCTCCGACTGACTTATTTCACTAAGCATAATACCCTCTAGTTCCATCCACATCGTCGCAAATGGCAAGATTTCATTTCTTTTGATGGCTGCATAGTATTCCATTGTATATATATACCACATCTTCTTTATCCACTCATCTGTTGATGGCCATCTAGGTTCCTTCCATAGTTTGGCTATTGTGGACATTGCTGCTATAAACATTCGGGTGCATGTGCCCCTTCGGATCACTACATTTGTATCTTTAGGGTAAATACCAGTAGTGCAATTGCTGGGTCATGGGGTAGCTCTATTTTCAACTTTTTTAGGAACCTCCATGCTGTTTTCCAGAGTAGTCGCACCAGCTTGCATTCCCACCAACAGTGTAGGAGGGTTCCCCTTTCTCCACATCCTCGCCAGCATCTGTCATTTCCTGACTGGTTAATTTTAGCCATTCTGACTGGTGTGTGAGGTGGTATCTCATTGTGGTTTTGATTTGTATTTCCCTGATGCTGAGTGATGTGGAACACTTTTTCATGTGTCTGTTGGTCATCTGGATGTCTTCTTTGCAGAAATGTCTGTTCATGTCCTCTGCCCATTTCTTGGTTAGATTATTTGTTCTTTGGGTGTTGAGTTTGATAAGTTTTTTATAGATTTTGGATACTAGCCCTTTATCTGATATGTCGTTTGCAAATATCTTCTCCCATTCTGTCAGTTGTCTTTTGGTTTTGTTAACTGTTTCCTTTGCTGTGCAAAAGCTTTTGATCTTGATGAAGTCCCAATAGTTCATTTTTTCCCTTGCTTCCCTTGCCTTTGGCGATGTTCTTAGGAAGAAGTTGCTGCAGCTAAGATTGAAGAGGTTGCTGCCTGTGATCTCCTCAAGGATTTTGATGGATTCCTTTCTCTCATTGAGCCCAAAATATTTTAAATGGTCAATTTTATGTATCTTGGACTGTGCTAAAAAATGATGTAGCCTGATATACTAATAGAACAAACAAAAACCTATTTGGCTATCTCAACAGACAAAGAAAAATGTTAGACAAAATTCAACATTCTCTCAGCCAACTAAAAATAGGCACACAATCCAAAGACTCAGTTTATAAAACCAGGTTTGCTCAAACCATGACTCTTACATGAGTCTCCCAACTGCTTCCAAAATACTTTACCAACCTACGCCAGAATGGTCTCCAAACCCAATCTGACCCTGTCACTCTTCTGCTCGCAGCAACCACTGCCCATAGGAACCTCTGGCAGGCAGGAGAATCTTAGGACAGAGGCCTGTGTCCTACACAGGACCCCCTGGCAAGTGTATCTCACCTATCACTCCATTAGCATCAAGTCTCACTCTGCCCACTGTCACGCCTCACTTCATCCATGCTACACAAAGTTCAGTAATGCTTCATAGGTCTCTGCCTCAGCTCTAGCAGCTTCCAATTTTTCCTAATTATGTGATAAATTTTCCCTGAAGTCTTTCTAAACTCCTCCATACTCAGAGCAGGGATCAGCTATTCTCTCCTTTAAGGCTTCTATGTTCTTCGTATGAACGCATTTAGGATTTGATATGTCAATTTGCTTACTCTCTTAAACTCATATTCCTTGAGGAAAGTGGTTAAATTGTGGTGTCGATGCACAGTGACTCGAATATAGAAAACAATAAATGATCAATAGTTGAATTAAATAATTACACGAGAATAGGGATTTTTCACATGGGCTTTGCAAAATCTCTGCCTTATAAGAAGGTTAAAAAAAGGGTGGGGGGATTCCATGGTCAATTAAATGTAAGAAATGCTGGATTCTATAACTTCTTAAAGATCCACAATGCATATTTGAATAAATACCAAAGATACTGAGAAGCAATGCAAACAAAAACCTGTCTCCTTAAGTGTAACGTTCCCAACTTCTAAACTTGTAGCCCATTTATAACTTCTAATAACATCTTATAGAATTAGTATTCAAAGTAACAGGCTTTCATAAATACTTCACTAACAGATGAAATATTTCTGACACATTTGGATATCTATAATATGTCTCATAATTAACAAATTTAGAAAGTTCTATAGCTTAAGTTTTATATTACTTTATTAAATGTAACATATAAGAAATAGCCAAGCTAAGTGAAATTCTTTGCTATAATTCTGCACTTAGCTGCTCTTGGTAGTACCCAGCTGCCACCAAATGGAACAAAATTTAGAAGGAGACAGAGACTGGAATTCTACTCACCACATAAGCACTGTTAGACTTCACTGCCAAGTCTCAAATTTAACAAGGAAACAAGACTCTGCCATAAGATATCAATGCAAAGGGCACTGCTTGGTTACATGACAGACGGAACAAGATCTCTGATCCAGAGCTAAACAGTGTCTTGGGCTGCAGCTGGACATTCAGAGCAACTAGTTTATGATTCTATTAACCAGTACCACATGAGCGCAGAAGAACAAATGTGCTCTGCCTCCATATAGTTTTTAGCTATTGTAATAAAGGAAATCTTCTTTCCCCAATTCAGTAGGTTTTATGATTATTAACCAGCCTCAACCCCTTTATGGGTAAAAGAGGACACAAAAATCCCACCACCTGGGAAGAAATATTGCATAACTTGCATTTATAGTTTGGTGGTGGCACACCTGGCTGTCTTTTTCATCTTTATTTCAGTGAATGAGAGAAATTAAATACAAACTGACTTATACATAACTGGTAACATTCAAAGAAACTAATAATTTACTTTTTCAAAGAATTCAAAATTCCAAATTGCTGACTTTTCATTTCCTAAGAATTCCTTTTCTGATTTGCTATTTCATACACAAACAATTCATATATCTTTTACTTGAATGTGAATGAGGCTCATGAATACTTTTAAATAATTAAGAGAGTGAGGACTTAAGCTAGTCAGAAGTAAACAAACCTGTTAACCATTTCAGGAAAAGTAAAGAGCACATAAAATGAGAACCAGAAAACCCACGGGAACACTTATAACATCTATTT
The DNA here is from genome assembly GCA_004024625.1 of Mellivora capensis. Taxonomy (NCBI): domain Eukaryota; kingdom Metazoa; phylum Chordata; class Mammalia; order Carnivora; family Mustelidae; genus Mellivora; species Mellivora capensis. The sequence continues at coordinate 58,226 of PISX010004426.1, forward strand.
TATTGCCTCCAGCCAACAATGCTGAAACCATGTTCAATATTTCATCTCTGGCAAAGGGGTTGAGAGGGAAGATACATGTGGAAAGGAAGGAACCTACCTAGGCTAGAATTGCCTTTTGCTATAGTAATAGTCCTCTCAAACGATTCTTCAGACAGGTTTTGGAGCATGACACACTCTGCAGTCGAGGTCAGGGAGCTCTGTTGAATTAAGAACTCGGAGCCCTGACAGAAAATAAGTAAGTAAGTAAATAAATAAGTCACATGGAAAGGAAAACAAGACTTTGGAGTATAATTTCAACATCACCCCTGTTCTCTAATTGGCTGTGCCTTCTTCAGGAGGAAGCTATAACCAAAATAAGTTCATAGGTTGGATTCTGAAAATCTCAACGTCAAGAGAGCATTTGCTCTAAAGGCAGAGATCAGCCAGAATACTCCACAGTGCCACTGTTTCTAACCTCACCATAACATACAATACATGTATTTTAAAATGTTACCTTTCCCGCTGAATCAGGTAGCACAGGAGAAGGACGTTCTGCACTTGATATCATTTCATTTGGTGGGTGAGAGTCAGCCCATGTTCTTGTGTTTTCACATTTGTATTGCTGTTCAGTAGCATTTGCAGGTGTATAATCATTTGCAGTAAAGCCAGACGCAGGACCCATGCTCAAGTCTGTTGAAGACAGACTTTCATCCTGTCTTTGCAAGAGATTCTGGGTATACAGTTCCTCCAAGGACATGTGCAGATCAAGTACTGGATCTGAAGAATTTTCAGTAATATCCTGATGATTAAAGAACAAAAAATAAAAGTCACAGCCAGAGTTACATCAATGTATTTTGCAAGACCATTTCTTAATAAATAACTAATGGGGAAAAAAACCACAATTATTCATTACTCAAGAAGCATTAGCAAACATACAAATTCTTCTCTTAGCTGACATTTGCATTATCTTTGTTTTTATAAATGTTTTTTAATACATTTTCTGTAGATCATGTATGCCATGTTCAACTGAGTTATACCTGCACTATATAGCATACATGATATCATTTAGATGCAATATTGTGTTCTATTCACAAAAAAATTATAGTTCAATCCACAAAGGAAAGCAAGTGACTTGTATTTTCAAATCTTAAAGAGTAGTTCACTTTCAATCAATATGAAATTCCTATGTAAGATCAAGAACATAAAGAGAATATTGATTCTGATTTACAAGAATCTCTAAGGAAAAATTATTGTGATAGGCATTTCTAGATATTTATAGAAAACAGAAAGCTATGCAATTCAAATTATTATAGGGAAAATTTTCATAGATATTCTGCAAGATAAACAAAGGGAATACCAAGAAGGAGTATAGTAAGATGTAGGCTCTACTCTAGGCTCCCTTATTAACAACATATACATCACAACAAAACCTCTCTTGACTTTATATTTAGTTTCTAAAATTCCCTGAAAATCTAAAATTCTAGAAAATCTAGAAAATCTAGAATTCAACATATACGTATGCATCTATTTACAAGATATATTCTATCACTTATGTGCTTTGGGCAAGCAGCTGCTCCACGAACTGCTACTGAATAAACATATCAGTTTTCCCTATAATTCTCTTATTAATATTTTTAAAATATAAAAGTAGCATATGAATACATTATCATCAGGAAAGATTCAGGCCATGCAGGTATACATATGTGTGTGTGTATATAGAGTATAAGATGAAAGCTCTCCCTATGGCTTCTACTTCCATTTTTTCCCCCTGTAGAAAGAGCTGGAACTAGCTGAATGTCTGTCAGAACTTTTTACTCATTTGCATACTAAACGTGTATAAGTACACATGCACACTCACACATACATGCAGCTACACCTTTTTAAAACTAACCTAAACCATTAATTAAGTAGAATGTTTTACTTTCTTTTTTGAAGTATCTTTGTATCTAGACATGAGAGATTTCCATGTCAGTAAATAAACATCAATCTCAATCTTCTTATGACCACAGAGCCACCCCTAAGTATGAAAGACCCCGGAGTGCAGACTCCGGAGTGCATGTTCAGATTCTCATTCCTCCACTGGCCATCCTCTGTGCCTTGGTCCCCTCATCGATTAACTGGGGAAAACAGAAGGACCTAGTTCAGGACTATTGGGAGGACAGAGAGAGTTAATACCACGAAGTACTAATAACATGTCTGACTTAATAGAAAATACCCAATAACTGTTAGCCATTACTGTTATTTGTATTACACATCTTTGTACATGTGAGAAAATTTATTTAGTATAAACTCCTAGAGTTATGGGCCAAGTAATATGCACACTTAAAATGTTGGTACGTATCCCCAAACAGTCCTCCAATTTTCTCTCACAAAAATGTGGGATTACCTGAGAACTAATCTTGCCAACCCTAAATAAGTTTGGTAATTCGATCTGAAAGAAACATATTCTAGTAAATATAAAATTTAGTATTTACTATGCATGTCCCTGACAATTAATGAGGACATGCCATTTATATATCTCCTGTCAACACTCTCTTCATATATTCTATCCAACTTCTCATCAGTGGGTTTCCACTCGTTCCTATCATTGATATATTCTGTAGGTAACGTCTGTAATATATACAAGTATTTCCCCAGCCTGTTACTTATCTTTCAGTTTGCACATGTTATATAGTATATATGCAGAAATTAAATTAAATTCTTTAAATTCTTTATGTAACTATGAAATTCTTTACATAATCAAATTTATCAACACTTTGTACTACAGAGTTTCAAAAGTTGCTTAATAAGTTCTTCCACACAAAGAAAAAGAAATGCTTTCTAGTCTTCTCCCGTTTTATAAATGCTTTCTTGTCAGGTTCAGTTTTAATCTTTCTAGAATTTGTTTCAGGGTGTGGTATGAAATATGGATCTCTTTCTATTTTTTCTAAAAGGTAATCAATTTTTCTAACAGAGGTAATTACATTCCTCTTGTCAGCATAAGTTGTCATTTTTCTGGAATTATCAGATATTCCTGGCACAAAGAATTGAGGCAAATGGGAATATCATACAAGCAAGTAACATCCTTAGACTCTTCAGGAGCAACGATAGGAAACCATCATCTTCCACACTGCTGGAACCTAGACAATAACCTGTTGGCCCATTCACCCAACTTTGATGATTCTGTTCTAATGAAAAATAGCAATGCACATACTACAGAATTAGCTTCTGTAATACTAAATTAATTATAATACTTAGCAGCATATCATCTTCCCCAAACCTCAAATAAAGATAACAATTAAAACTGCTTTTCATCACAAAAGGACTCCAAGCCGCCCTTGTTAGCTAGGGTTTACTATAAATCGTGTGACAGAAATTTCCATGCATTATTCATAAAGGAGTTAACACAGACACATAGAAAAGAAAGAGCTAATCAACATGGCAGACAACATACGCCTACTTCAGAAACATTTCTGGTTGCTGAACAACCAACTGAGTTTTATTTTTAAAAGTCTTATGGATCTCAAAGAAAAGCAATTCTTCCCCTGTAAGATGTTCGAAAATAACTCCATAATTTCCTAGTACAACTTGGTACCCAAACTGAAGTCTTGCAAAAATCCACATCAACATGTGCCTCTACTTGATACATTCTTATTCTCCAGGAAAAAAAAAAAAAAAGAGAGAGGTTAAATAAAAATGTCAAATACACTTGAAGAGAGCTGTTGAAGGGTGATGAGTGAGTTAGGATGATACCTGGGCATGCTATTTCCCTGGATAATTTATTTATATAGACTAGCTAAGTCCTGAAACATTCACTGGACACAAGCTGGTTTTCCTCATAAGCGGTCCAGCACAGAAGTCCTTCCACACTCAGAAAACACACTAAAAGCACAGCCACTCCAACTCACGGTCCTCCTTCCATTGTTTCTGATACGAGGTACAGTACTTCCTCTAGTGTTTGTGCACCAACCCTACTGAGCCAAAAAGGGACTTCTTTTGTGCTTCGAGAACTTGCAGTTTTGTCCCTAAGACTTCCACAGTGATTCCCAACATCTTGACTAGAGTGATTATATTAGTTTTTGATACTAAGTGTTTCTCCAAAGAAACAAACAAACATTCTGAACTTGGGTGTGAAGGAAGCAATAGTGAGGCTACAGAATGACAGTAAGTAGAGATCTACAGGAATAGGTATATTTATTTATTTATTTATTTATTTATTTATTTAAATCATGGAATCCATTATTTATAACTTCTGGCAGCATACCTTACCAAGGTGTAATTGTTTGTACATTTCTACCATCAAGGTTATTACATGTCTAGCAAAGTCAAAAACCTGAGGAATCACTGAGATGCTCACACTCTATTTTATACTTCTTTAAATCTGTATGGAGGCTTCTCTGTCTTAAATATCATATATTATAAGGTTTTATGTTATCAATTGGAGGGTTCCAAAGTGAGCTCACTCTTAAGAAAAGTGACCAGAAAAAAAAAAAAAGGCCAGTTCTAAATTCCATAACAAATTGTCATTCTGTCTTTTTAAAATAAATTTAGTGCAAAGAAACAGAAAGATGAATACATCATCCAGTTTTTTATTTACATACAATTTTCTGGTAAATATCTTGGTGCTATAAAGACACCACAAAACAAAAACAAACATAAAAAACAATGTTGCAGAGATTTACCACGATGCAGAAACAGTCCTACTTTCTAAGAAAACTGAAAGCACACAGCAGTTTCACAATGTGTTTTAAAACATCCTCATTAATGTCTTCTTTGTTGTTTTATAGTTTAAATATTTCAGTTGATAAGCCAGCTTGCCAGAATCTGCTTCAACAAAAGAGTAAACTACTCAGGAATAAAAAAAAAAAAAAAAAAAAAAAAAAGAGGCAAATAGACTTCAGTAAGCCAATATGTTGTGCTGCATACAGCCAGCATTTGCCCTGTAAAATATATGCTTCTCAGTATGCAGATTGTGTAATCCCTTTAAGTAACAATTACTAAATTAAACAATGCAATCTGTCCCACTGGCAAGAGGCAGTACGCTATGCCGTAGATTAGGAGAGTCCATTAGGAGATGAACTCAGCTTCCAGCCCTGAGGCCAGTAAAGACTGAACACGTTCCAGACAGGACTCAGGCACATAGAAAGTCTCAGGTGTGGTGAGAGAGGAGCAGCTGCTCCATTCAAGATTATACCTTGCAAACCAATTCAAGGAGATTTCCCAGCATCATTTGCAAGGATAACAGGTGCACCTTGAACATAAAAGAAAATGCTTTGAAAATGTTCTGGCCCAAAAATTACTTGTTAATCAGGAGAGGAGGAAAACTGTGCTAGACCTGTGGAAATTCTATTTTACATCTTATTCAAAAATATAGATATCCTTCCTGCTGAATTCAATTTATATAGAAAATATATATTTCATATATTTAAGAAAGTTACTGTCTAGTCTTATCTTGACTTTTAATGTTTATTTATGGTTTATTTTCAACATGGAAGAATAAAGAAATTATATCTGTACATGAACTCTTTGCCTAGATTAGATGTTAACATTTTGCCATATCCTTTTCAATCTCTCTTTCCTCTTTTTTTTTTTTTTTAAGATTTTATTTATTTATTTGACAGACAGAGATCCCAAATAGGCAGAGAGGCAGGCAGAGAGAGGGGGAAGCAGGCTCCCTGCTGAGCAGAGAGCCTGATGCGGGGCTCGATCTCAGGACCCTGGGATCATGACCTGAGCCGAAGGCAAAGGCTTTAACCCACTGAGCCACCCAAGCACCCCAATCTTTCTTTCCTCTTAAAAGGATATAATGTATTAACACATCCAGTTGAATTCCCATGCTTCCTTCTTTCTCAAAGAATAACTTCTTTCCTGGAGTTAAAAAAAGTCATTCCTATACATTTTTAGTTTTTTTAATACACATACTCACACACATACTCATAAAATACACTGAACTGTTTTGTGTATTTGTATTTGTAGAAAATATAAAAAAAACTCCAACAAATCAATATGAAGACAGACAACACAATATAAAAATTGTCAAAAGATATGAAGAGGTCACTGACACAAGTGAAAACCGAAGGACACACATATATGAAACAGTGTTCAACCCACTAAAAAGCAGAACTCCAAATGCAAATTTCAAGCCCAAAAGATAGGGCAGGTTTTAAAATATTACTTATTAAACACTATAAAGTACATTACCAAGAAAATGAAAAAGAGTTGGGACATTTATGCCAATAATCTATTTTTTTAAGATTTTATTCAGAGAGCGAGCGAGAGAGCAAGCACAGGCAGAGTGGCAGGCAGAGGCAGAGGGAGAAGCAGGCTCCCCGCTGAGCAAGGAGCCCGATGTGGGACTCGATCCCAGGACGTTGGGATCATGACCTGAGCCGAAGGCAGCTGCTTAACCAACTGAGCCACCCAGGCGTCCCCAATAATCTATTTTTAAAATATACCTGGCACAGATATGTTGAATAGTAACTAAATTCTTCATTCATATCCAGAGACTTAACCATACTTTGCCATTCACTGTGATTTCTATGTAAAGTATTTACTGGCATCATTTTATATAAAAACATAAGACAGTATTAAGTTTAACTTGTTAGTAAATATTAAATTAATCCAAGAAATATTTTACTATCCAACTCTACATGAAAATCAATTTTAAAACCATTCAGAAATTAAAGTTATCCTCACGATTTTTCTAAAGCAGACACAGCTAAATAAATACACAATTTGAGAAATACATTCCATTAAAACTTTTCTATCATATAAGTCCTACTCAAAACGTTGAACCCTTGGCTCTATCATTCCATACAACGGAACCTAGACTTAAATAGTACCTAGTGGTCTGAGAGATGCTCAATCAACACCACCTGAACAAAACTGCACTTTAATCTGATAATGAATCCATGACTGGAAAAACACAATGCTTCTAACATACCACTCCCACAGTTCCCCCTTTGTACCTTGGGAGGAGAAGATGGAAGGGAGGGACCATAGTTCAGGCCATCACTACAAGCACTGCCATGAAGAGATAAAAGAGAGGCTTGAGTGGAGTAGCTACTGTCATTATCAGGAGAGTACTGAGCCTCAAATGTAGATTCATCTGCTAAGTCAGCCTCATTTGTGTCCACCTAGGAACCAAAACGATAATATCAGTTGGGAATTCTGGTTACATACATGACATGTCTCCACTTGAGACTAAAAAGAATACCGGCATTCGTCCTGTTTCCTACATGAGCTCCTCACCCGCTTCAACACGTCAGAGACAAACTGGTGCTGGCATCAGTTACACATTCCACCAATAAGAGGACAACGGCAACAATTAACAAAAGGCCCGGATTGATTCGAAGTTTTAAGTGATTTCATAAATTAAGGAAAATATTTACTTTGTCCAGTTCACATTATTTTTTAAAACCACCTGCCCAACTTCTAGAATTTTATAATAAAATGAAAGAGGTCAACACTTTTTCTATTCAACTAAAATAAACTACTATTCACAAAGGCAGTTAGGCAATTACCGATTTATAAAGCTCACTAAAACAATATATTTTAAATTATTTTTTTAAGTAGGCTCCACACCCAGTATGAAGCCCAATGAGAGGCTTCAACTCATGACCCTGAGATTAATACCTGAGTTGAGATCCAGGGTCAGGTGCTTAACTGACTGAGCCACCCAGGTACTCCTATTTTAAGTTATTTTAAACTAGATTTTATAACTATCCAAGTTGCTGATTCAGAACTTGCTGGTGATCATCAGAAACCAAAAGAATATCTGTGATTTTATACTGAAATTATACTAACAATCAAGGAGCCTAATTATGGTGATGGGGAAGCTATAAAGTTGTGAACTCCTTTTGCTGGAAAACTCATATAAAGCAGAACATTTCACTAAATATTATTGAAAGCTCCTATTACTATCTTTCATGGCAGAACCAAGTGAAAGAATCAACTCATGAGGAGCTTAAAGCTCTATTTACAATTCACTCAGTTACACTTTAAAATAGGTAGAACTAACATAATTATATTATTATATTATATTATCAGCATTTTCGGTCTTGATGGCAAAAATCCTACGTGTTCTACTTCTTTGTGATTTCAGCTTGTTTTTCCAGAAGAATTATAAATTATACCAGGTCACATTCTTGCAAAAACATGCCAAGAATATAGGTTTGCCACTTCCAAGTGACCCTCCCTCTAATAATATATTTTAAATACATGTTCAAATTCACTAGTGAACTACTGTGTGGAGGTTTACCCTTCACAAATGTTTATCAGGTACTACAATCTGGAAAGTAAATACTTCACATCACTATCTCGATATATGGCACTAACTAAGCTTTGTGTCATGGATTATTGATTATATTGTAATATGATATTATTGTATTTATTATAATATACACCAAAACTTTCCAAAAGGCAGTTTCAGGAGCTGGTTAATTAAAAAAATATTAACAAGAAGAACTGTCTCCCAAAAATTAGGTTTATCAAAATCAAAGAAATAATTCATACTCTGTTCTAAAGCAAGATGTGCACAACTGGTTAGAAATACATAATGGAGAATGCCATGGGTTTTAAACCTCACTCTATTCTGATACACTAAAACAAGGATTTCAGCTGGGCACATCCTTTCTAGTCATACTGGGTACTTTTTTCCCAAAAGGAAAGTTAGGCCAGGAACCTGGTTTTAATAGGAGTAATGGAATAGGAGATCAAATTTTTATATTTATGTTGTATAAATGTCATGTTTATTTATATCTGGTATTTAGCTTTATATCTTAATTATTGCTATAGTATTGTCTCTTCTACTAGAAAGTAAGATTCTTATCAGCAAAATTCATGCATTTATTCATCAAAGTTACTTCCAGTGGTCCAGAAATATTTATTCTAATGATTTTATATAGATCAAGTAAAAATAAAATTTCAATTTAAAATTTTGTAGTAAATCAGTGATGCTTATTATATTTTGTAATCATAGTAAAATAAACATGGGTTTTGACTATTATGGAGACTTCCGTGTTCTTAATAACTGAACCAATTTACGTGGTTTTCACATTTATATTGAATGGGAAAAAATATACTAGTTACCCCATTAAAAGGTAGCCAAAACAAGTGATTAAACAGTGATTTAGCTAAAAACAGCTAAATAATGCCTAGAAATGCCCCAAGTATGAAATTAAAGCAAACGAGTGCTTCAACAACTTTTGGTATGATGTAAAGATTAATTCTACTAGTTGTCAGAATGCATTGCTAACTGAATTTCTTCCCTAAATCAGCAAATAGTTTTCACACGTGTTATGGTTTTTCTTCCTATTTTGAACTATAAGAACCACTAGAATTGAAATGAAAATGTCTGGTTTTCCAAAACATTATGAACAAAGAGTATATAGTAAGATTTTAGAATATTTTGAAAAGCAAAAAATAAGACATAAGATTTCTGAAAGAAGATTTGATATGTTGGGGCCACTAACCAGAGCCAAGTCAGCCCTGAAGACGGCTCTGTCAGCCAGCCCTTCCTCCTCGCAGGAGTGTGGTGGGTGGAGAAAGGAATCCTCCTTAGAAGAAACATACCCTTCTTCTGGTGAAAGCTGCAGGGAGAAGGAGACTCAGTGTTTGAGGATGAGTTTGAAGGAGAATAGCAAAGAGGGAAGGAAGGAGAAAGATGGGGGAGTAGAAAAAAATAAGAAGAGGGAAAAAATGGGAACGTTTTCAAATGATAACACATAACTAAGACATAGAATGATGAACATGAAATATGATATTCATATTTAATGTTTTTTATTTGTTAAGATACAATAAGGACATTCTTCTAATACCAATAATACCAATATATTATCTGTTAGATGAAAATCCCTTCTAATTTTTCCATTCTCCTTATAAAAGATCAAAATCAATAATTTTTTTTGTATTACATAATAATCTTCTGGTCAGTTTCATCTGCCAAATATTCTGGCTAAACAATGACTCTTAATGTAAAATAATAAGGGGCCTTTTAGGAGTTAAGACATAAAAGAATTTGCAGGGGAAAAAAAAAACATTAAAAAGGAAGGATCATCTTCTCTCTGTCATCCCTTACTAGAGTATTATTTTAAAGAATGTGATTTACTTGACAAGGAATGTCAGAGAACCCTACAGTGAAGTCTCTCAATTGAACATAGCTTAAAAAAAAAAAAAAAAACTCTACATGTACAGATTCTAAGTTACATTCCTAATCTACTATATCACACTGACGGATAACACTGATGGAAAACCTAATATATTCATTCCAATCTCAAATAAAATGGCCTAAAATAGATTATCTTGCCTACATCACCCTGTATCATCAACGCATGCAGAAGTTCCCTTCTTTCCTCTGTTGTCAGAAATATATTTTCATAGATTACCAAACTTCTTTGTGGAATGCAAAGTGAGGCATGAAAAATCTAATTAACGGTGCAAATGTATTAACAAAGCCTACTATTTGAACAAATTCTTCCATAAAGTCAACAAATTGTTCTTTGATGTTTATGCAAATGTACCTATGTGTTTGTGTTTTCTTAAGAAAAGGTGTATTTGCCCCTTGACTTAAAAACATATTTATACATTAAAAAAGCCCCACGAATATTGAAAATGTCTCTAATATTTACTTGCAATTCAGTGGTAAGTGCTATGTTGTAATCACTATACCTAATAAGCATACTGGAATTATATAGCATGAACTGATTAGTTGTTTTTAATACTGCACTAATTAATGACAGGAGGGTGAATGCCTCCCAGGAGAAGAGCCACGAGCTGATGAACCCACTGTGAAAAGTTCAATTTCTTGCTCTGCAGTAATTAGACAAGAAATGTGCTGAAATCAACAAAATACAGGACCCCAACCCACACTGACAAGAGATTCTACTTTATTCCACTATAATTAAAGATTGCACTGCTAGTTGTGAATGCCCTTAATTTCTCTAACACCCTACCATATTGGTATAGACATTTTAAGGCATATTTGTTTTAAAATATTCAATTCTGTATTCATCATGACCTTATTATTGAATAAAAAAGATCAAAAGCATACTACAAAACCATAAAGTTATAAATTCATTTCTGAATCTCGTTTTCTGTCCTTTATTCTTTTAAAAAATATTACTCAAAATTAAATCTTTATACTCATGAAGTATATCTTTATACTGATGAAAAATACCAAAAGTCACAATTCACTCATGACAACATTTTCTGAAGCTAAAAGTAAGCCTAGGAGCCATTTTGTTTACAAAATGAAAAAAAAAAATCGATAAAATCAGAATTCTTACGGGTAACGGCTTAGCAACTCCGATTCTCACAGTTCCTGCTGGTGCGCCCTTCAAAGCCTGCACGGCCTCCTCAAGACTGCTGTTTTCCAGGTTAACATCATTGACAAACATGAGGCGATCTCCAGGAAGAAGCCGACCATCCTTTTCGGCAATGCCGCCAGGCACCAAAGAACGAATCACGATCACAGTGCTTGCTGGATCAATGGGATCCTAACAGAATGGGGAAGGAAAGAAAAAAATTAAAGAAGAAGGTAGCTCCTTTTTAATTGAAAAAATATTTTCACAGATTGGCCACTGAATTATAATGAATGGGTAACTGTTTCAAGTGACTCACAAAAGAATTTTCATGCAACACTTCTCAACAAATTATCTAGGTAAATGCTATCTCCATTTTGAAGAGGTAGGAAGAGTTCCCCTAAAGCATGGCATCCTTAAGTACCAAGCTGTTCCTGAGTAGACCACTTCAACTGTATAGATCACTATAAAATTATCATTTTAACTTTTTGATAAATCGTCCAATCTTATAGCTATCTTCTGAGGCTAGATGTCAGATCCACAAATTACTGACAACAGCATCTGCTTGTTTCTTCTTTAAAGATTTTATTTATTTATTTGACTGAGAGAGAGCACAAGCAGGGGGAGTGGCAGGCAGAGAGAGAAGCAGGCTCCCTGCTGAGCAAGGAGCCCAATGCAGGGCTCCATCCCAGGACCCTGGGATCATGACCTGAGCCGAAGGCAGATGCTCAACCAACTAAGCCACCCAGGCGCCCCTATAACAGCTTTTGTTTAATAGGATGTTATTATTGTGAGACATCAGTAGATGTGAGTGTACTAAAAGGTCAGGCCTATCTTTTAAAAGTGAAAAAATACAGAAAGAGTCCATGAAGTATGTGATGATGCAGTGTTTTCAGATACACACCAATCTTAGTGTTAGAACAAGGCTCCACGATCAAGCCCTATAAAGAACACAACTCCTGGGAGTCATTGGAGATGGCTCTCTGGTTCGGCATTAATTAATGAGGAGCAACAGCTGTGCTCTCTCACACAGGCATAAACATTTCCTCAGTTACTCAGCACAGAAAACAACTCAGGGTAAGGATGCTACACTTGACCAATTTAAGCTTCTTCATAAATCTAATCATTTAGCCAATGACAAGAATCCCATTCTATTAGAACTCTGTAATTCACTTCAGACAAAAGAAATTAAGTATTTAATACTTTGAGTCTTACCACTGAAATATGAACTATCAATTATGAGCATGGAAATAAAAATGATTTAGACATATTCCCCAAATAACAAAAAAACTGTATTTCTATGATATTTCTAAAATGTATGTTCTTCAAATTTTCAATGAAAGTTCAAAGTTCAATGAACTCAATGTTAAAAGAAACCTTTCATTATAAAATAAACCATATAAATTATTATTTTGGAAGATTTGCTAGAAACAAGGAAATGTCTTTGGTAACTCGAAAATATTAACTACCTTTTCTCTTATCTACAATATACCTTGAGTATATATTATCTTTTTAATTTTTTTAAGATTTTACTCATTTATTTGATAGAGAAACAGCAAGAGAGGGAACACAACCAAGAGGAGTGGGAGAGGGAGAAGAAGCAGGCTCCCCACGGAGCAGGGAGCCTGATGCAGGGTCTATCCCAGGACCCTGGGGTCATGACCTGAGCCCAAGGCAGATGCTTAAGGACTGAGCTACCCAAGCGCCTCATGTATCATCTTTAAAAAAAAAAAAAAAAAAAAAAAATTTAAATAGGATGTATTTACCTGATAATCTAAAATGCTAAAACCAAGTCCTTTGTTCCCTTTCTCCAGCTCGATATGCTGCACATCAACCTCCCACATGGCCAAAGGTCCTTGAACCTCCTCCGCATTCTGACCCACGTCGTCGGTCATCGCCAGCATAGGATCCTCAGTCTCTGAGGACCCAGTGAACTCCCCTAGATCTATATGAGGCTGGGTAACAGATCAGACAGCTCTTATTTCAGGGGCACTAGATTAGCAGACACGTACCAACACTACAAGGAAAAGGGAGAGTCCCAGCATCTGTCCAGAACAAACCACTCACAAATTAAAGTAGAAACAGCTTATCATGAAACTTTTACAAATTAAGGCAGTAATTACTGAAGGTTGTTAAAGTGGTAGAAATACCTAACATGGAACCGGCATTAAAAATGTATAGTTCAAAGATCTCCTACAAAAATACACAGTGGTTATATCTCAGCAGCATGAGTGTGGGTAGTTTTCACTTTTTTTCATCAGTGTCTATGTCACCTCTGTAGTCAGAAAAAAACATAAATCTGCTTTGATATTAAAGAAAAAATTCTCATGAATAACAACTCAAGAACTACATGTAAAAGTTTGTACTCTCTGCAAACAAAGGTTCTAAAATGTTGTGACTTGAGCACATGATTATTTAATTAATAAATTAGCATACACAGGAGCAAGACAAGATTTGAAGTCAGACTGGCATGGGCTTAAAGGCTGTCTATGATTTCTTAACTGTGTTGCCTTGAGCAATATTTGTAACCTGAACTTCACAGTTACCATTTGATAGAACTGTTAAGAATTAAATGAGTTAACATTTATAAAGCACTTGGCACAGAAATAGAAATACAAAATGTTAGCTTCCTTCAGCAAAAATAAAGTGAATCTAAGTTAATTCAGTCGTCTTCATCTGTATGAACATATCAAATTTCAGGAAGACATCTTTTGATGATGAAATTCTAGTTTATATACTGTCTTTCCTGTTAACTATTACACATCCTAGGACCATGGATACAAATCTGTCCACCTGCTTTATTGTAATAATTCCATGCATAACACATAAAAATATGTATGAACATGTATGGTGCTAGAGTTCTATGTAATTTGGAATTATGTCTCTTATTCACCCTACTCCCCTCATTGAATATTACATTCTTCAAAGCTTTCAAAATTATTCTACTGTACTGATTCCTGCAGTATAATGTAAGTCAAGTTCTAAGATCATGTCTCATTATACCTTAAGTGAGATTTGACTAAAACTCAAATTACGTAAAGTCCAAATCTTAACTTTGGACATCTATGATGAGTCCTCAGAAAAGCTGATGAGCTCTACTTCTTGATATTTTCATGTAAATGAAAAAGAATAAGCAAGTATTATGGCCTCAAATTTTTCACATTTAAAAAGTATAAAAAATATGCAAATAAGATCTAAAAATCACAGAGAAGATGAGTCCATCCATATGATAGCTATTCCTAGAGCACTAACCTTGTGACAACCATTAAGTATCTTTTGTTTACCACATTTATACTATATACATCAATTTTCTCTCCTATAAATGTGCACATTATGAGTATATTTTTCATAGGAATATTGTGAATAAATTATCAAGCATAAAGGGCCCAATAATACCTAATATCATTATATTACCCTATTTAAACAATAGAACAACCCTCTGAAGACATGCACTGTGATGTAGATTTTACAGAGGAGAAAAGAGAGATTCAGAAAGATGAAATGACCTGCCCAAGGTCCCAGAGCTAGTAAGTGTCAAGCCTGACTCAAATTCACATTTGTCTGACTTCAAGGTCTTTCCTACAACCCACTGATTTTGAGGAAATAAAATGCCCAATGAAAGAAAAAAAAAAAGATTTAAAAAATTGTAGATGCCATTTAGACTTCCCATTATTTATTCCCATTAGTCTCAAACCTGATACCTTTTCTGTCAGTTCAATGTCACATAAATCCAGGCTATCCAACCCTGTCTGGCTGGTGGGAGGCACGGTTCGTCGACAGCACACCACTGTCACTTCTATTGGCAGTTCTTTTAAAATAGTCACCACATCTTGGTGATTCTCCCCAAGCAAAGTTATGCCATTTACCTGTGCAAAAAGAGATGTTTCCCAAGAGGGAACATTTCATAATATGAGTACTCGTTTGAAAGAAACATTTTATTAAATAAATATGAATTTTAGGATGATTACCATAGTTCTGCTGTGCTCAGAACTAGTCACCTATAGTAGTATGATCTATAACATTAGAATTGTGGGACTTGTAAAGAACTCAATGGGACTTGTAAAGAACTCAAGAGAAATCACTATCATTCACCCCTATTTCATGTGCTAGAGTAATAGTTTAGAAGAGGTATCAAAAATAAATAAATAAAAAATACCCAGGACTGAAGAGAAAAGGAACAGATTACTCTACAAATTGACATTTTATATCACTAAGTGAAAAAATCAAAATGGAAAATGGGACATGTTTTATGAATGTATGCTTTTAAAAGTGGGGGGAAAGAATATATCCAAATCTTCTTAGTTCTTCATTAAACATATCTGGAAGACTGCTCGGTACCAAGTATGATAGTAGTTACCTAATGAAGGGTGATGAGAACTGGCTGGATTAGCACAAGGAAGAGACTATTCACTATGTTCTTTGTGATTCTGAAAATGTGTAAGTAATACCTCATCTAAAAATTGAATAACTGTTTTAAACTTTTTAAAAGAAAGTTTTAACAGTTCTCTGGACTAAAACAAAGAAAAACCACCCAGCATAGAATTAGGTCTGAAGATCAATGCACAGATTTGAAATTCCTACTTTTGGCAGATTTTTAATTGCATATTTGTCTCAAGTACACTTTGGGGGGGGATTTAAAATAAGAATTTCCTTATTACGCATAATATTATTACACATTAAGCCTCCTGCAGCCTTTTCAGAATTTTATTTAAGGGGAGGAGGAACGGCATAGCTCCTTACTTCCAACAGCTCATCTCCACTGAAAAGCTTCCCACTGTGTCCAACAGGACCTTCTGGTAGAACAGAGCGAATAAAATGATGTCCCACTGTTGCTTCCAGACTTATCCCCAACCCACTGTTCTCGCTGAACTTGCTCACATGGGCCACCTGGAAGGAAAAAATCATCATGAATCTAGCATTTCTTCGTTTGTTGTTTTTTCTTTCTCTCATGTGTATATTTTATGTTGACCCCCCAAAAAAGTCAACTTTCTCACAAAAGCTTCAAAAATCTTCTTGTGGAGCTACAAAGCTTTGGAGTTTTGCCTCTGAAAGAGTAATGGTTATCCATCAGTTTCAGGAACCAAAACAAATGCAGAGGAGGGAGTCAGATGCCAGCCTCCGAGAGACTGTGCAGGGCGGTACCTACAGATGCTGGTAACAAATGGAGGGTAATCTCAATGACCACGGATGAAATCAAATGCCTGCACTAGAACAACAGTACAGAAAAGACAAAAAAGACACTTATGTGCCAGGGACTGGGCTAACCCCATTACGTAGTTTATCTCGTGCTTCTCATAAATCATTCCAATGTCTATCCTTGTTTCCCAAATTAGGAAAATGAAGTTCAAAGAGGGTATCTTACCCAGAGTCATAAGGCTATACAAGAACTTTGAACCTTACCCTGCCTGAATCTAGGGCTCACACTCCTGAACCTATGCTGGTATCAACAGACAACACTGGTCATTAAAAGTGAACCAAAGCTTCAAATAGGAGAATGAACTTCTTATTTCCTACTGTTACATTAAGTAATGAAGAATGTTAGGAAATCACCCATTTTCACAGAGAATCCAATAATATATTAAAATCAGAAGGTATACTAAAGAGGATCTACTTCATCCCCTATATTTTATAGTTCAGAAAACTAAGGGGTAGAGGAACTGAGAAAAATAGTGTTTAATTAAAAAAGATACCTTTCAAATCTTGCTAATATATGCAAGGGTTATTATCAGAAGCTACCTCATCCAATTTTTAAATCAACTGGGATGAAATCCTTCTCACTCCTTAAAACCCAGTGTAAATATCACCTCATCTGAGCAGCCCTCCAACTCCAAGTCCCTCCCTGATAATGTCCATTAATTCTTCCTTCTACTCTGCCACTCCTCTTATGACTATATTTATGCTGTATCACCACACAGCAAACAACTTAAAGTCAGATCTATCTCACTTTTGTTTGATGAAGGCCAATAAGCAGCGTGGCTCTTACCTATAGCACACTTCGCCCTTGAGAGACTACTGGGAATACCACCACGAGACAATGTGCACAAAAGACAGCCAAAGTTCATGGTCCTGGGTCTCACCTCTATGACATCGTGATTCGTTAAACGGTTCCCTTCACTATCAATTACCACCACAGAAGTGCAGCCTCAGTGATCTGTCCCGGCATGTTAACCCTATCCCATAGAAGGAAGGCCCAACCTTCTTTGCATGCTAAATTAACTACAGTTAAGCTCGACCTTATTGTATTCATCCTCGACTTGATTGAAACAGTAGTAACAGCTGTACTTACTTCTTATTTGACTGTTAACCATCTTGAGAGTTTAAAAAAAAAAAAAAAAGATCCTTGTCATGAAGATTAAATAAACACTAAGACTACTGTTTGGCACAAAGTGCTCAATAAAGACTAGTTGTTATTATATGACATCTGTTCTTCGATCTCTCCTAATCTAGAGTCATTTGAATATTATAAGCAATATGAAAAATTCTACTTAACCTAGTGTTTTATTTTTCCTTTTGAAATCCCTAAAATTTGCTGGTATACATCTAAAGATTGATAATTCACATTACGTTTGTTAAGTCTCTTTTTAGGATATCAGGTCATAATTGCTATATAAGGTATGCAAACTATTAATAAACATAAACATTCACCATAGCATAAAAGAGGATGCAGAATTAAACCCCTTATGCAAAGTAAATATGTAAGGATAGAGTGGAGGGAAAAAAATCCTCTTGGAACTTTAATATATAAGATTATGATGATTTTGATTTTATCTTTAGGTATATTCTGTCTCTCTATTCTGGTTCTTTCTATAAATTCCAGACTCAAGAATTGAAAAAAAAAATTACTTTTGTTTAAATAATATAGACTACTGCTCAAAATATTAAAATATTGATGAACTATAAGTTCTAAAATTTTCATACCATTTTTTTCAGTTCCTTCGTTAATATTCAACTTTCTCCAAACTGAATTTTTAAAATATCTGAGTCATTTAGGTCTTCAACAAAAGGTCCTGGGCATTTGCTACTTCTCTAGACCTCTTTAGGAAGATTATCTTTATTTCTGTCATGAACTTCCTGCTCAAACACAGTTACAAGTTAGGAAGTTAAGGAGGCTGAGCTAACCTACCACTATTTCATAATTAATCCCCATAATCCTTTGCCACTTTGTCAGCAGGGCAGCTTCCTGTTGCGCATCTTCCATGTCTTCTATGTCTGCTGACAATAACGGATATCCTGAAACAGTCAACACAATTAAGTCAGTGACAAACTACAAAAACCTCCCTATTTTTACATTCTATTCCAGAGACACTGTGATCAGAACCTGTCTGTTGTAGCAAGTCTGACTCTTCACCCAGTATATGAATTACTCTAATTTCTCTATTCATTTTTTATTAGAGTATAATTGACAAGAAATATCCTATTAGTTTCAGGTATATATCACAGTGGTTTGATATTTCCATAATGTTATGAAATGATCCCCACTATAACTCTAGTTACCATATGTCACTATACAAAGTTATTATATTATTGACTGTATTCCCTATGTGTACAATGCATCCCCATAACTTATTTATTTTATAAATGAAGTTTGTACCTCTTAACCCCTGCCTGTCATCTACTTTGCCTGTTCCCAAACCTCCCCACTCTGGTAACCAATAGCTGTTTCCTGTATCTATGAGTCTGTTTAATTTCTTTTGTTTGTTTGTTTTCTGAGGACCAGCACTAAGAAAGATGCATTAGAATCATTTAGAAGCTTTTCCTTAGTTTGTTTAAAAAAGAATTGGGGACTTCTGATTCTTAGAGTGTCTCCCACCCACTCTCCCATATGCACATTCAAAAGCAAAGACAATATCTGGGCTTTCGAGGTGATTCCCCCACACCCATCCCTACTTACTATATCAAGTTTCATTTTCTAAAACCTTTTTATTCCTTCCCACTACTCTTGATCTCACTTTAGCCTAAATAATTTCTTCACCTATTAGTGTAAAAATGGCAGAATGCAATTAACACATATGAATCTTACACATCACACTCCCAGGATATTATTGCAAACACAAATAGCCCTTTAAAATAATAAAAGTAAATCAAAATTTTCAACAGAAAAAACCATTAATTAACAAGGTAGACATTTTAAAGAACCACAAAGCTTCAATGTAACTGTTTAGTGAATGGCAGCATACACATGAAAAAAAGGTCAGTCTTGGACTCTGTTCTGTGGATTTAGGTTACCAAAGCACCTAATGCAATGTGACAGGTAAGGAAAGCACAGAGCTTCCAGCCTAAAGATAAATATTCTGGCATAATTATATAGTAAAACAATACTGCTCTAAAATATGCTTAAAGAGCTTGATGGAGTCTGGTTTTATATTCAAAGAAATCTCAGAAAGTTTTAATAATTTTTCTGTACAATTCCATTCCTTCCCAAACCAACTTCCCAATATTAAGATTTTGAATTCTTGAAAATTTGACAAGAAAAAGCCTCCCAAAACTGGAGAGTTTCATTTCTAAGAGTTCATGCTTTAAAAAGGATTCTCATGTTTATTTTAAAGACACTTGATAATTTTATTACTGCTTGCTCAATAAGATATGGACATGTCAGATGAAGGAAAGGGGCTGACTAAACCATTGTACATAACTGATTCCTAAAGGTTCTGGTTTTAAAAATTTGTAAGAAAGAAAAATGTACAGCCAGAAAATATACCAGGTCTAAATGAACTATTTTAATCTACTAGAGAAATTAATCTCATCTATAAATAAGAACTAGAAACTATCTCTCTTGCTTTTTTGATGTATTTTTTAATAATTTACTATCCATAGAGGCTTAATCACATTTACAAAAACAATCTCTCTAAGAAACAAACAAACAAACAATAAAGAACGTAGGAACATTGCTCCAGGTGTTTACCTTCTTCTTCAATTGGTAATATGCTGGTGTTTCTACTCAAAGATGAAGAATCTTCTTCTTTTTCATAATTTTCTTAAAGATAAGAATATTTTAGTAGTTACATCTATAATATAATCAAGCACATGAAATTTTTCAAATCCCACTGATTTATCTGAACCCCAAGATGAATGTTCCCTGTATGTAAACTTTTCAATAACCACCTGTTCTTAAAAGGGAAGCTCTGTTAACATGATAAAGAATAAATTTCTCAGGGCCCCTGAGCTGCTCAGTCAGTTAAGTGTCCGACTCAAATTCAGCTCAGGTCACAATCTCAGGGTCGTGAGACTGAGCCCCACATCAGGCTCCGTGCTGAGTGTGGCTTGAAACTCTCTCTCTCCGTCTCCCTCTACCCCTCCCCCACTTACTCTGTCTCCCACTCTCTCTAAAGAAAAGCAATAAATTTCTCCTGTGATTTGCCTCCCTGTCTCCTACTGCTATAATAAACAGTATATGGCATAAATACCAGAATGGTCAATAGTTTGAGAAATGAAGCAGCGTTTTCAAACCAAAACCCTGACTTCTACCAACAAACTTACATCAGTCAGCTACAGGGGGTTTCACTAATTTTCAGAGATATTCATGTACCAACAGCTTATGAATGGCATTTCTAAATGTCTTATTAAAGTAGATTCCTCCAAGGAAGGCTGGACATTTAGGAATATGAGGCTTGCAGACCTAGCCTGGGCAGAACAGGCTCCCCTGAAGAGAAAACATGGCAAGGACACCCAAAAGTTAGGCAGGGATCGAAAGGTAAACGCACGTTTCTGACTCTGAAATGTGCCTCAATCAACAGGAAAGAAAGAACCTGCTTTATTCGGAAGCTCTTTCTGCACTGAATGGACACATAGCTAGTTCTGGTTAGTCCCAACGTCACCAAATTTCCTTTTTATTTGGCTCATAATGAATAGTGAGGACTAAATACCATTCTTGAGGTATTTTCAGAATTAGAAAAAAAAATCTAAATGATGTAAGGGTCTAACTGAAAACCAGTTTAACCAGGCATCACCTTTGCTTCCGCTGGCATTCACAGGAGACAAAACTGCATCCTTTGTGACATCCTCCCTTGACACAAGCTCAGCCTCCTGCTTCGCTCCTCTCCTCATTAGTGTCAGGCGCACAGTTGATCCGGTGTGTCGCAACACCTCTACGGCTTGTTGATTGGTAAAACCCTGAAGGTTTGTGCCATCTACCTGTGATCAGAAAAGACATGTTAAAAAATAAATGAGTATTTGTATTATCAATTCACCAAATGCATGTTTACTGCTTGTTAGTGGGAAATCAACAGGACTGAGTACCCCCTAACTGGAGAATGAACTAACACCCGGTTTGGGGACCAGTAATAACTTAGATACACCAGAATTACCCAGGTGAGTTTTGTTTTATTTTACAGATGATGGTGTCTCATTTCTAGACATCATGAACCAAAAGTTCCGGGGTCAGAATATTCTTTTATGTTCCTCAGGTGACCCTGACACACAGTCAAGTTTGGAAGCCAGTACTATGCAGTGTGTAAAAGTGTAGAAGACAATGAGAAAAGTGGTCTCTGAGAGTGCTGATGTGTTCCATATCATACTTACTCTGGCTTTAAAAAAAGAAGGATGACAAAACCACCTTCCTTCTTATTTCTTTGCCTCTTCAGAAAATACATGTGACTTTCCCTTTTCCTAGTTCACAGAGGATAAAACATTTGAAGATGCGCTTGTGATCTTTCCAAACTACAGATATGATCATATGTCCCAAGACTGCCTTCCATGGGACACTCCTTAGGCCCACTTTCCATATTGTGAACATAGCTTAGAAAGGCCTGTGTCAACCGTCTCCTGATCCACCACCAATCTCATCAGGCATGGTGCTGCCTATCCCCTGGGCCCTCCCACCCCTGAGGGCTCATATCCACTCCTGCCCTGCAATGTTCCCCTCAGCCTGGAGGCCTCTGCAGACTCTGCCCCGCCCCCAACCTAGTCTCGACTCTCTGAACTTCCTTCAGCCCGTGCTCTTTCTCATCTGCCCACCTAAAAAACACCTACACTTGCTTTACATCTCAGCGCAATACATTCCATAACTGAACTACCCTAAGGTCTCTGACTATAGTTAAAGCCCCCTTTACCATTTCTCCTTCCCAGCATTTACCATAATTTCAATTTATATTCTCTGTCATTATGAGTTTTGTGACTGCATGCTCCAAGAGGACAGGCTGTGATGTTGCCAAAACATACTGCTGTTTGTGCAACAGATATTCATCCCAAATGGAAATATAGAGCCTTCAGTCCATATGTCAAGGATTTATTTGTAAAGCAAGTTACCTCTTGGAACAAATAAACTCAGATTACAGCATCTTACTTTATATTTAAACCTCAAAGACAAAAATTATGAGACTGATGCGCTGCCCACTGCGCTAAGAGGGCCATCAAAGACAAAAATTAAAATAAACGAACGTGTTATTTACTATCAGTAAAGAAAATAAGAAAAAACTCATAAAAATCTCAACTTTAAGGATCCATAAACATTCTTAAAATTCACAGAACTTATTACAAGTTTTTACCTAAAATAGACTTTTATTGTTCGACTCTTTGCAGATTCAGTTTAATTTTAAAAACTCAAATGCATATGATTTTGTCAACTTAATAGCAATAAAGCTCAGATACATTTTTTAAAAAACAGCAGTCTTCCTTTATTTTCAAAATTTGGTGGCCTGAATTTAAAAACCTATTCCCTACCCAAATGTCAGAGATGGTACCAGCACAGAAGAAACTGGTGTAATGGAATAACCATGGACTTTCAAAAGTAGATTTCAATTCAGATTTCTCAGTATCTTCATCTGTAATATGGAAATAATGGTACCTATTTTCCCAAAATTACAGTGCCCAGTACTTTACACGGGGAAGAAACTCTGAAGCTGGGATTATTAACAGACTGAAGAAGTGATTAAAAAACACGAAAATCTCAATCTTTCTTGAGAGAAGTTTCTGTTCAAATATCACTATATTTAACATACGTATGAGATAAGGTCAACAAAGCCCAAATCGGGGCCCCAGACAGGTCTGTTCTGTTATGATCACAGTCAGAGTTAAGACATGGCTTAGACACAATAATACCACAAACAAGAATGCTCTGGAACTAGATGCAAGGGCAGGAGACTGCCTGTGTGCTGTCTCAAGGAAAGCTCCAATAACCTCGTAATGCACAGGGCAGACACCACAATTAGCAGGAACAATAATAGAGAATTACTAGTTGAAACAACTAGAAAACCCCAGCTCCTGAGTACACTGAATCTAGCCAGCCCAGCCCTTCCCCGACGCCCCTTACAGAGATACACATTAAGAGAGAACTTGAGCTTATTAACAAAGTCAGAATATCAAAGGCAGCATTTGACACCTTTTCTTCCTTACCTGCTTAATAGTTTTTTTAAATTTTATTACGTATTTATTTTAGAGAGATTGTGAAAGAGAGTGTGCACACCAAGTGAGCAGGAGGAGGGGAGAAGGGAGAAAGAGAGAGACTCTAAAGCAGACTCTGCACTGAGCGAGGGGGGCGAGGTGCAGGGCTGGATCTCAAGACCCTGAGATCACGACCTGAGCTGAAATCAAAAGTCAGACATTTAACCAACTGAGCCACCCAGCTCCACAATATTTTTTTTATCAATCATAATTCCATACTGCTTTTAGCAAGGATTTCTATACATCAATCTAAGAAGAATGAATATATGATTCCATCTGATGAGCAGTTTGGTCAACTTTTTAAAATATAATAGAATCCCTTGATGAACTAATTCTTTTTTTTTTAAAGATTTTATTTATTTATTTGACAGACAGAGATCACAAGTAGGCAGAGAGGCAGGCAGAGAGAGAGGAGGAAGCAGGCTCCCTGCTGAGCAGAGAGCCCAATGTGGGGCTCAATCCCAGGACCCTGAGATCATGACCTGAGCTGAAGGCAGAGGCTTTAACCCACTGAGCCACCCAGCCGCCCCTGAACAAATAATTCTTATATGGAATACTAATAAACAAAGCGGAATAACATGGAATCATTCGCTCTATTCCCTCCCCTGTAATGTCTACAGTGAAACCCTAGGGGTCAACAGAGCACAATTTGTAAAACAGGAATCTTATAACAAAGCAAGCTTAATGTTATAAAACAGTATCTCTGTAAGGAGAGGGTGGTGGGGTTATGGACATTGGGAAGGGTATGTGCTATGGTTACTGCTATGAAGTGTGTAAACCTGGCGATTCACAGACCTGTACCCCTGGGGCTAAAAATACATTATATGCTTATGAAAAAATAAAAAATTTTAAAAAAATAAAACAGTATCTCCTCAAAATAGCAAGAAATAGTTTCTCAATCTTCTCACTTACTGGACAACTATAAAATAAAAACAGAGTCCAGCTCCAAAACAAAGCCAGGAAAAACAAAGACTGCAGTTGTGAAAATGCAACCAATGTGAGGAACTTTACCACCAGTATCTCAAAAGTCCACAAGATGGTGATATTTCACAAAAATTAATGCATGGCCAAAAGCATTGCATGATATTTCCTTAGAGTCTGAGATGCTCCTAACTCTGAAGAGAATATTGCTAAAAGTTAAAACTCAGAACACTGATAACAGTGAAGATAAGCGACTACTGAAAACAAGAAAACACTTCAGAAAGGACACCTCTCCTTTCGAGTCAATAATTCCCTTTATTACTGATCTTACCTAAGCAAAACCCTATGTGAGGTTCCACTTAATGAAAATAATGACAAGTTTGGAGGAAAGCTATTGTGCTTTTAAACATGCAATTATTTCAGGCCTTCAGTAAGGATCTGCTTCATTAATTAAGCTGTACTTGCATGCGAAGTGTTATACCAAGTATTTTAATGAATTACTCATTTGGTCTTCCTAAAAATTATACAAGGGAAAGTTTCCTTTTCCCCATTTTATAGGTAAATGAAGCTTACTAAGCAGTTATCATAGGACCTAGCAATTCTATGCCCAAGTATAAACCCAAGATAAATGAAACATACATCCACCCAAAAACTGGTACATAAATGTTCACAGCAGTGATATCCGTAACAGACAAGAAATGGAAACAACCCAAATGCCCATCAATTAATGAATGGGTAAGTAAAATGTGGTATATCCATACAATGAAATATAACTCAGTTATAAAAAGAAATGAAGAATGGATACATGCTACAACATGGATGAAACTTGAAAACATGCCAGGCAGAATAAACCAGTCACAAAGGACCACATAGTGCATAATTTCACTTACATGAAATATACAGAGTAGGCAAATTTACAGAGACAGAAAAAAGATTGGTAGTTTTCTAGTGCTGGGCAGTTGGTAGAATTAGGGACAGACTGCTACTGGGTATGGGGTTTCTTTTTAAGGAAACGAAAAGTTTCTAAAATTGACAGTGATAATGGATACACAATTGTGAATATACTAAATTAAGCTACTGAATTATACCCTTTAAATGAGTAAATTGTAGGTTATGTGAATTATATCTCAATAAAGCTGATTTTTTTTTAAAGTTTTCTAATGGATTAAAACATGTATCTTGGGTACCTAGGTAGCTCAGTGGGTTAAGTCTCTGCCTTTGACTCAGGTCATGATCCCAAGGTCCTGGGATCAAGGCCCACATTGGGCTCTCTGCTCAACAGGAAGCCTGCTTCCCCCTCTCTCTCTGCCTGCCTCTCTGCATACTTGTGATCTCTCTCTATGTGAAATAAATAAATAAAATCTTTAAAAAAATAAAATAAAATAAAATAAAACAAAGTAAAATAAAATAAAATATATATCTCAGGGGAAAAGTACCCTAGCTATGTTTTCAATTTTTAATTCAGTAATAGATATGGATTTAGAGTCTATATCTATGCACACTCTCTCTCCACTCCTTTTCTCCAAAATTAAAAAAAAAGTAGTTAATTTTCATCATATGACAAATGAAAAGACAGTGGTTAAAACTCATTCCCAGGTTATAGCCAACTTAAGTGGCAAGCACAACTTGATCTTCACAATAGGTTTCAAGGGGTGAACAAGTGTACTTAGTTTTACAGAACTAAGCCCAAGAAGACTCAGGAAGTTATAATGTAGAAGTGGGCACCCCCTTTTTTTTAATTGCAATAAAAAACACATAACAAAAAATTAAGCTTCTTAACCATTTTTACCTGTAAAAGTTCAGTAGGGCTAAGTTTATTCAGTGTCATGCATTGATTTCCAGAATGTTTCTACCTTGCGAAACTGAAACTCTGTACCCACTAAACAACAGCTCCCCATGTCCCTCTCCACTCAGACTCTTGGCAACAACCATTCTTTTTATTTCTGTAAGTTTGACTACTCTAGGTACCTCATGTGAGTGGAAACATACAGTACTTGTCTTTTTGTGACTCACTTATTTCACCTCAAATAATGTCCTTAAGGTTCAACCATGTTGCAGGATGTGACAGAATTTCCTTCTTTATGAGACTAAATAATATTCCATTATATATACATATGTGTATGTATATATATATACACATATATATATCACAGTTCGTTTATCCATTCATCCATCGGTGGACATTTGGGTTACTTCCTCATCTCAGCTATTATGAATAAAGCCAATATGAACAAGGAATCTTATGTTAACATTCTACATTCTCATCATAATAAAATCCCAAGGAAACAACAAAGTCATAATTAAACACAAACAAATACATATTAATATGAGTAGTATTCTCCAAAATGTCTTCCAAAGAATATTAATATATGTTTGAGGAAAAAAGAGCCCACGATTACAAAAGTTTAGGAAAAACTTTTTTACCCAAAGTAAAATAGCTGACTTTTCTCTATTGCAGAACTTCCCCGAGTCTTCGATTTTTCAGTGTGCATTATGAATCCCTAAGAGACCTTATCAGTTTTTGCTAAACTTACCTGACCAGGAAACCACTGGTGTAGGGTCTCTTGGATATGCATTTTAAGGAGTAGCTAGGGTAGCCCAGTTTGCAAGAACAGTGAACTGAAGTTGTATTCTTCTGTACACTGCCTTGAATAGCAATATGCTCAAAACATACTGAGGTTACTACAAAAACAAAGGCAGGCTTGATCTGATTAAGAGGGAGTTAAGATCTATTTCTTTTATTCCTGTATATTCTTAGAGCGAAAAGAAGCCCTGGACATGGAGCCAACAAAAACACAGTGTCATTCCGCTGATATTAAAAAAATGCACACATCCCAAAATTCAGACTCAAGTACACCAAACATTATGATATCTGGTCTTTAGATTGTCTGCAACTAAAGGAGAATAATGTAACAAACTCATTACAACCAGAAATCAGATGTATCAGAAATTATTCTATTATTTAGAATTGAGATCAGTGAAGCTTCCATCCAATGCTCTTCCACAAAACAACAAAACGGGTAATTGTAATGACAGCTTCAAATCACCAAAAAGCTTAAATTAGTATGGAGCTAACTGTAGTTCTCAAAACTGAGCAAACTAGGAGAATGCATTTATTAACCACGAAAATTAACAAAGCTCTTATTAAATGTGTTACTTACTGCTATAATTTGGTCTCCAATTTGGATTCTTCCATCATGTTCAACAGCACTGCTCTTTGTAATGCTCTTTACAAAGATTCCTGAAGGTTCTAAGATTAGAAATAGGGTTTTGTATTTTTTTTTTTTACTATTTGCAAAGCACACTCAAAAACTATCCATCCTTTATTCTCCAAATATAAAGTCCTAATTTTGAATAAATATAAATCAACCAACAGAAACTTAGTCTCGAGAATAAGACAATGATTTTGTCTGTCAAGCACAGTATCAGAGTTTTGTACAGTGAATTATTCCTAAGGAAGTTTTTGATCAGTTTATCCAACAATCTGAAAATACAGAATAGTAATTCACTATTTTACAAGACAAAGATATTAGAGGCAATTCCCAAATTTAAAAAAAAAAAAGTCTTTAAAACTACCTAATTTTTTATCTCCAATGTAACCAGCAATGGTAATTCCTAATCCTTGGACATTTTTAGTGAGTTCTACATCAAATGTCTCACTTTCTTCACTTTTCTGAGTAGAAGCATCAACCTAAAATAAAATCAATCAATAAATATGCAGAACAATAAACCTATAAACAAACAAGATAAATTCAAAAGGCAACAACCTATATTTAGGAATAATATATCATAAGGTGGCAAAGAACTCTGCTAGAAAAGGACTACTCCTCCAATCATGAAAACATGAACTGAACATTACATTGTTACTCAAAAGTAATGTCAGCAGTAAGGATGAACACCCCCTTATCAAAGAAATGCATTATTATTTGTGTCTACAATATTTTAAAAATCAAATAGTCTCTTATTAACAAGTTCTATTTTCAGCATGGTTATCTTTATTTCTACAACTGAAAGAACTTATGCTTTGAATTCAGGTCAGCATGTTCAAACTGAATTTTTCTAATCATTGCTTTGCTCAACTGTCTACCAGGAAGGAGAATGACAAGTCCAGCTAACATTTATTGAGCAGTTTCTATGTAACAGACACTTGACATGTCTTAATTAACTCCTTAAAACAAGCCTGTAAGGGAGGTAAAATTCCTATCAGTTTTTCTCTGGGGAAAGT
>PISX010004426.1:87107-121870 GCA_004024625.1 Mellivora capensis
AGCTGATGCTAACACCACAAGTGGAGTTAACCTATCTCCCAGATATTTTATTAATATACTGATGGTGATTTTGAAAAACTGTGAAATGCAACATAGAGCTATTTAAAATTGTTACTGTATTTGTTTTGTAAATTCAGACTTTAACTTGAAAAGCTCTTTATATGGAAAGTATGCCTTTCTGCATTGATCTTCATTCCTGAAAGACAGCTGACAACAGGTTTCTCTAACATGGGAAACTGTTATTATTATACACTGGACTGAAGGGCAAGGTTCTCTGAATTCAGTGTTAGCGGACTAGTGCAGTAAGTCATCAGCAAGCTTCTGGCATTATGTGCTTGTGTGGTACCAGCAGATTCCCCAGAGAACCTTACAAAGATCACAACAGAACGAAGGCTCGAATGGACATAGAGGTTGGGGCTTGCTGGTAATTTTTATTTTTTTATTTTCTTTAAGCAAACTCTAACTGTATCTACCTCACTGATAGTCCATCTAAGTGAGATATAATTTTATAGTAAAGTTTGATTTATTTTTTCATTGCACATAATTATCTGTGCAAACTTAGCAAAAGTTTAAAGTTTAGATAATTACAAGAAAATGACAGGATGAAATCTGCTTCAATGGAAACAAATGTGTTTTCTATTTTTAATAAGACTTATGCGAGTGCTATTTTAGAGGGTGGCAATTTGACTATCGAATGGTTTTAAAAGGGGCACAAGCTTCAGAAATGATGATATGCACAGAATAGATATTTTTCTAAGCTTTCAATTACATCAAGTGGTTTTCGGTATTGCATTCATTTATATATTGCTGAATAAAATGTTTTGTTTACCACAAAAGAATGTGATTTAAATACTTTCATACACAAGCTTTCTTTCTTTACTTCTTTTCCTCTGCAAAAAATAGCAACTAACTCAATCCTAAAAACAACAGAATCATGGAAATTTCAAGTGTTCTAATAAAGTTTTAAAGGGCTTGTGGAGGAGGTTAGGCTATTAAAAAAGAATCTGTAGCAACTAATTAGAAAAACTTTAACAGAAAAAAAATGATAGATGTTTTTAGATCTATGAGAAAGGAATACAGGACTTGCATTTGCTATAGAGCTTATCTAGAAACTGGATGTAATTCTGTTCTTAAATATTTAAGAGATTTTTGGATAAAATTATTTTGTTGATACTCCCACCCCTATTCCCACCCCCAAAACAGATACAAAAAGGGAAGTGACTGAAGGAGAATGATTGGAACTCACAGCCCACCTAACAGCCTTCTAAATAAAAGAAAGATAAAATTAAACATTGAATTATTGGTAGCAAATAATTCTTTTAAGATTTTATCATCTTTCAAATGATTATCCTCAAAAATGCGCTTAGAGAAAAATGTAAAAGAGTAACCTAGACTTTTTTAAAGAAACCTATTTTTCATCTGTTACACATGACTCCTAATTAATAAGATGTTATTAGTGCTGAATCTACACTTGAATTTTCATTCTTTAGCACTAATATATGAATATCATTAAGTCTGGTTTCTAAACATCACGATTATCTAAATGTTACTGTCTATGAGGTTCTGAATAACTGTTTCTATCTACTTACCCGCATTTCCAGTGTAGAAGATGGGGATGAGGAAAGGGTGATGCCCAAAGAGGTGGGTGCTGCTGGTTCTTCAATGGCACCTCTTGCAATCATCAATTTAACCCTGTTTCCACACTGCCTGAGCACTTGTGCTACTTGCTCACTGCTCATTCCTGCTAGATCCGTGTCACCAATCTTTAAAATGTGGTCTCCACTGCACAATCGCCCATGCTGAATAAAGAGATCCATTAATCAGGCTACTAATATTTTAATTTCATCAGGGAAATCCTAAATGAGGGAAAGAGAATAATTTAAAAACAGCAGTAATGTGAATTACCAATCACAGAACATGAAACATGTGGTTGTTATTTTAACTGTCTTTTGATGCATCTAAACATTATTCAGTGTGATATAAGTAACTGAAACAGCTTTTCAATTTGATTTCTACCCACTGTGTATAGGAAAATATTAGGTCTTTTATAAGTTTTTTGAGAAGTAGAAAAAAAAAAGAAAAGAAAATGCCACTAAGCAAAGATGAAGCATATGCAAATACACATTACTCAAAAAATATAGAAAAACCACAAAAAAGCAGTGAACTAATAGCACATTTCTGTCTTATACTTTCAATTAAAAATCTCCCTAACAGGGACGCCTGGGTGGCTCAGTTGGTTGAGCAGCTGCCTTCGGCTCAGGTCATGATCCCAGCGTTCTGGGATCGAGTCCCACATCGGGCTCCTTGCTCGGCAGGAAGCCTGCTTCTCCCTCTGCCTCTGCCTGCCACTCTGTCTGCCTGTGCTCACTCTCTCTCCCTCTCTCTCTGACAAATAAATAAATTTTTTAAAAAATCTCCCTAACAGAATAATTTTCAGCTGAAATAGATGAAAATTTAGATGGAGTCTTATTATTATACAAACACTATTCACTAGAACTTTCTGCAGTGACAGAAATGTTCTGCATCATCCAATATGGCAGCTACTAGTGACATGTAGGTTATAGAGCACCTGAAATGTATCCAGTCCAACCAAAGAACTGGATTTGTCATTTTATTTAATTTTTTAAAATTTCCTTTATTTATTTTAGAGAGAGAGAGAGAGAGCTCAAGCGGGGCTGGGATGGATGGGGGGTGGGGCAGAGGGACAAGGAGAGAGAATCTTAAGCAGACTCTGGTCTGAGTGTGCAGCCTGACTCAGAACTTGATCTCACGACCCAAGAGATGAACCTGACTGAAACCAAGAGTCGGACACTTAACTGACTACATCATCCGGGAACCACAGGCATTCATTTTATTTAACTTTAATTAATTTAAACTTAAATTTTAGAAGTAGCGTGTAGCCACAGGCAGCTACAGTACTGGGTAGTGCAGTTCTATACTGAAGACAAAGCTCAATTTATTGCAGACGAGTCAACTAGGGGAATTTCATTAAGTCCTGTTAGAGGCTGGCTAATATTGAAAAGGGAGGAAAGATTCATATTCCTGTGCTACTGTCAATACGTCTACTGACAAAGCTGCCAATAAACAGGCCTTTCATTGAGGAATATGAGAAATAGTTCATGAACTGACTTCCTGGGTTAAGTTTAAACATACAATGCAAAAACAAACGACTTTATAACAAAATGTTATAACCAAAGAAAAAGTCACTTAACACTAGAACTTCTCAAATTAAAATATAAGTTATAACTAATAACTTTACAACAATTTTCCTCACATATATCCCAGCAGTGTCACAGAACATAAATGGCAATACCAGCTCAAACTACTCCGAGTGATAAAAATAGGCTGTGCTTCATTTACAAAGATGACACAAGTGACCCATCACTAAAGGGACTTGTTTTTTCTCTCAGTAATAAAGTATTTTTCCTTCCATAATACCTTGTGGCTGTAAAGCAGCTAACTAGTTTTACAAATATGATTTGTGATCATAAAATAGAGGGTAGCTACCTCCATAATGATCAAATCCATAACCTGGGCTTTAGTCTGTCGTTCTACAAGAGTCTTAAGATCATTGCCTAAAACTGTAACTTAAGGGGCGCCTGGCTGGTTCAGCTGGTTAAGCCCCCAACTTTTGATTTTGGCTCAGGTCATGATCTCAGGGTCCTGGGATCAAGCTCCGCACTCAGCGGGGAGTCAGCTTGAGATTCTTTCACTCCCTCTCCCTCCACCCTCCGCCTTGCTCTCTCATTCTCTCTCTCTCTCTGAAATAAATAAATCTTTAAAAAATAAATAAATAGAGAACTGTAACTTAACATCAATGTCCCTCTTCAAAGATCTTTCTCCCAGGGTTAAGAACACACTTTTGGAAAAGCCCCGCAAAACAGAAGCTTCTAACTCCGCTTCTCTGACATTATGTAAGGCAAAGTTTCTTCTTCCTAAGAGAAAATATAAAAGATGGAGGCATATAATTTGATAAAACAACATAAAACACCCACTGGAGTAGCTTACCTGGTCAGCTACTCCTCCGGGCAGAATGGTTTTTACTATCACTCCAGTTGCTTTTCCTCCAACGATGCCAAATCCTAGTCCAGATCCATCGTTCACCAATTCAATAGTCTCCACATGCTGCCAGTGAACCTGAAAACAAAACTCCTATATGAATTTGAAAAAATTGGGGAAAACTAAAATTTTATTATGACTGAGATTTTTGTGAATATTGTTTTGTGATTGGTATCAAATAATGGAGGCCGGATATACTAATAAGCTTTAACAATGTCCCTTTCATTTGGTCTACTTCCCTTTCAACAGATTGTTACTGCTATTGATATAATTATTCTTGAAATCATCAACACATCTTTTTAGTGACCGCATTTAACCAGGTGAAGGTAGGCACTGATTTGCACGATCCTTTGTAGAACTTCTAAAAAAAGAAAAAGATCAAGGAAAAATCATCACCTGTCAAGATTCTCTTCTATAAAATCTTGCTTCACAGGATTTCAAATTAGAGGACTCCTTAAAGTCACTGACTGCTAACTCAAAGACTAGAATTCTGTAATTTATAAAGCAAAAACAAGTCTATTATCTGTCTACAGATAGAATCAGGTTTATTGAAAAATGGATTTTTTTTTTTGAGGAATGTGGTCAACTAGAAGAATACATAAAGAAAGGTAAAAGTTGACTTAGAAGGTAGTAACTTAATTATAGTTAAATAACTAATATTCCAGTGAGGGAGAGATAAAAGAATAAAATAGGAAAAACTCATGAAATACAGGAACCTACAAGAAACAGAAATCTGTAGACTACCAAAAAGAACTAGAAAAATAATATCTGTCTCTTTTACAAATCTTACGTACTCACCGGGTTAGAGTGAGCTGAAATTGTGCTGGCTGCAGATGGAGACCGGGAAACTATGGGGCTGATGAGTTGAGGCAACGAGCCTCTGGCAATAACTAGCTGGACGTTATCTTTGGCTTTCTGCAGGATGCTGACAGCCTGCTGGTGTGTAATTGTCTGATCAAGTGCCTGTCCATTGATAGCAAGGATCTGATCAGTTTCCTTCAATCTTCCGTCTCTAACAGGAATGAAAAAGGGGTAGAAGACATCTGACAGCTCTCAAGAAAATGACAGCTTCATTGGCATATATTTTCAGGTTACATTTAAGCCAGTTTTCTAATGTCCACACCTTTTAAGCTTTTCCCTGCAATTTAACTTTTAAAAACTTAAGTTTGGGCTCCAGTTATCCACTCCTAATCAATCTCTCCCATTTAAAAGCACCTTCTTTATAGCTACTCATTCAACCGGTATATTTTGTCTTAGATAAAAGCAAAGATGGATACGTTTAGTTGTTGTTTTGAACATATTAATAAAACACAGCTCAAGTTATCATGGGTCACTTGTATACTTTCCTATACTGCAACTTTTAAATCTAATCAAAAAGAACCCACTTAATAATCATGAGACTAATGTCCTACTCAAATTTCCTTTCCTTCCTTTTTAAAAAGTGATTATCACTGCATTTTTTTAAATATTTTATTTATTTGTCAGAGAGAGAGGGAGAGAGAGAGCACAGGCAGACAGAGTGGCAGGCAGAGGCAGAGGGAGAAGCAGACTCAACGCTGAGCAAGGAGCCCGATGTGGGACTTGATCCCAGGACACCGGGATCATGACCCGAGCCGAAGGCAGCCGCTTAACCAACTGAGCCACCCAGGCATCCCTAAAAAGTGATTATCACTGCATTTAAAAGATACTCTCCTTTCCAAGGACTTGCTTTTTATCACAGTAATGTTAAAAATTTCTAAAAACTGATTAATAACAGATTACATTAAGTTTCTGTTTTTATTCATTCTCTTTCTTTAAATTTTCCCAAGGTTTTCAACACCTTCTGAATACCGTATCAAAAACAAGAGAAGATGCCATGAAAGTCTTACCTGTGGGCCACACTGCCCTCTTGGATCTCCTGCACGAATATTCCCAGTTCACCCCGGTTTTCGCTCCTGAGTCCTACAACACTAAACCCAAGGCCTCCACATGGAGGTTTGAGGAGCTCAAAAACTTCTACATGGCGACCCTGTTCAGGAAACAAGGCAAAAAATAAAACTGAAAGTTAATCACTCAATTCAGTTATTTTATTAGTGATATTACTAAGTTTAAAAAAATAATTTAGAAGAATTTCCTCAGATAACCTTTATCACTCATCACCTAGAATGATGTAGTTTATTACTGATCCTAAAGAATTTAAAAAAAAAAAGAAAAATGAAACAAAAATTTCTTGACCATCCAATCTCACATAAAATCCACTTCTTTTCCATTTCAATTTTTGCAGATGTTAAAATGTCCTCATAAATATATTTAACAATATATATTGCATATTTATATAATGTAATATAAACATATACATATTCTTCCAATTATTCAGGACTTGATTACACTGTTCTATTGTAACTAACAAGAAGAAATATTCTTACCTGGGCCATATTTTTGATTAGTTGATCAAATTCATCACAAGCAGGTTTCCCATTGACATGTGCAGTACCAGATCCTGTAAATGCTTCCAGATTCCCATTATTTGAAGATGATAAGAACAATTCATTTTGCAGAGGAGGAATTACAGCTGGGCTAAGATGTGGAATGTGAGCATATTCAACATTTGAAATTGCCGATGTTGTAGTGTTTACCTGAGAGCAATATGAAGATTATTAACAAGTCTCACATTCCATAAACTATTTCATAGAAAACATCCAGAGGGATAATAATAAACTACATATGAAATTTCAAAATTTCCATACCCTTTGATTGAGCTACTGAATTTCAAGAAATTAATTTCAAAGAGAAAAATGAGAATAATATACAAAGATGTGTGTATAAGGATGCTCAATGTAGCATTGTTTATTAGATAAGAAAAATGTCAAAACCTACCTCCAGTGTTCAACTTTAAGGTAGCCATTAAAACACACACAAACATACATATTCACATGCACACTGAAGTGCAAAAGGCTAGTTATCGACCAATGTGTATAGTATGACACAGTGCACATTCAAAAAAGATGTTTATATTTATATTAAATGTGGAAAATATACACATTATAAAATATTATAATAACATTAGTTGTCCCTGAGAGAGAGGGCCATTTAATCTTTTTTGTTCTTGAATTTTTAGAATAATATACATAGCAAAGAATTTGGTCTTTCCTGAAAAGAGGTCTGACCTGTATTCCCAGCTCCTAGGAAGGAAACTCTAAACCCTTGGAGCTTCCAGATATTCATGGTGAACTCCAAGTCCACAAGATACCAGCCCAAGCTGACACTAAGTAAAATCACACAGGCAGTCAATCATGCCTATGAAATGATACCCTAATAAAGTTTCTGAACACCAAACTCAGGTGTGCTTCCTGGGTTGGCAAGACTCCGTGCATATTGTCACACACCAATTCTGAAAAGGAAACATTTTGTGAGGAAAATGGAAGCTTCCTATTTGAAATCCTCAGGCTGTACTATGCGTCTCTTCTTTTGGCTGATTTTATACCTGTATCCTTTCCTTTCAATGGACCATAAGCATGAGTAGAAAAGCTTCCAATAAATTCTGTAGGTCCTTATACTGAATTATCATACCTGAGGGTGGTTTAGGGAACATCCAGAACTTGGAGTTCATCTCAGAAGTAAAGGTGGTCTTTTGTGGATTCTTCCCTCTAACATCATAGTCAGACTTTAACTGTTTGCTCCTGGTATCAAGTCTCCCAACAGAGTTGGAAATCTGGAGGATTGTGCCCTCAAGCCTTGCAGTTTCGCTAACTCCAGATACAATGACATAAGTAATAACAATGACAAAAAAGATCATTCCATTCTGGAAAAACATTCTATGATTACTTGTGTCTATTACACAGATTATCAGGTTAAAGCTAAATAATTTCCCATTTCTGTAGGATGTCTGTACTGCAAATTTTTACCCACAATTATTTATCAGAAAGAGTAAATCAGTAATGCTTTTGGATCACTCTCTGAACTCATCTCCTGCACTGTGTCCCTCACCCAGCAGGATGCAGCTATACCAACCCCTTCACAGTTCCTCAAAGCAACTCTATCAGCCACGTACATCCTTCCCCCAACATCTACATGCTTATTGCTTAATTTCATACAGGTGTGCTCAGCTTCATCCCAGAGAAGCCCTCCCTGACAACGCTACCCATGACAGCATCCCACCATTAATGCTCCACGAGCCTACCCTGTTCTGTTTTTCTTCTTGGCACTTGCCATGGACCCTGTTGTCAGGGAGCTTCCATCCCAATCTCTGTGGACAGACTAGAATGTAGAATTCCCCAGTGAAGGAACTGGATTATTTTATTCTCTCTTATGTCCTTCATTCTCTACAGGAGTGCCTTGCACAGAGCTGGTATTCAATATACATTTGCAGAATAAATGTTTATTTTTTTTAGGGACTTACTCTGATTTCATCTCCCCAACACCTCTCCCACTATCATTACTTCCATTTTTCATATGACAATATTACACAAAGGCACACACCTAATAAGTAGATTATGATCTGGATTTTCTCAAGAAGGTGTTCCTATGTACTAAACATAAGAAACAGTCATTTGAGGTATCATTTCTAGAAATAAGACATTAGGTAAAATTTACATTGACAGAGCAATCAAAATATTTCATAACATGTCACTAATCCATGCCTAAGAGCTTGTTACCTGTCCTTAAAATTAAATAGAAGACTCAGTAAATTAACAAAGTTACCAATAACCCAACTTAAACTGGCTTATATTATACTGGCTATCTACAATCACAGATGAAAGAGAGATCACTGAGTTGAGAAGAGGGTTTTGGGAATCCTTTCAAATGGTTATTTTAAAATCTACAGCAGGCATGATCAATTATTATTTTTTCAAAATCAAGCTCCTTATGCCAAATTTGATTTTTTTTTTTAAATCCTGAGCCATGGTAACTTCAGTAAAGTCTGCCAGCAGAAGATACACCACTCAGGTTGAAGCAGATGGCATAATGAAATCTGTGACAGGCTGAGGATCCCACACACCAAGACCTCATGCCTATAGTATGTGTCCATAGGAGAAAAATATTTGGACTTCTGCTACGGTAAGCCAGAATGAACAAATCACATTCCAAGAATAGAGAGTTTATCTATACGAAGTTAACTGGTGAAACAGAAGCTCTGATTTTATGGAAGACTAAGTGTGAAGGCACTCAAAAGTAAAGTTACAGGACCAAGACAAGTACAGTACTATGAGAATCATAGAAAAGTACTGAATATCAATGGTCTTTTCCAAATTTATTAAGGCTTTTACCAATGTCAATGACTCCTCCTGTCTCCTCTTGGCCCCTGAGGTCTATGTAAATTTGAGAGTAAAGGTTAAAGAGATCACTTATTTAAAAACTACAATTTAATTATATCATCATACAAAAGGGTTGTTTTTAAATGTGCAGATTTACACTCAGAAAAAAGCACAAAGGCACCTTTGACTCTGCCGTAACTATTTAATAAAATGGCTATCCGAGCTATAATCTCCTTGAGAAACAGGAACGGATCTTATTTGTCTTGATAGACCTGTTCATAGCAGACATAGCATAAATGTTTAATTAAAAAAGCTTGACTCCCATCTTGGTTTATAAATATAAAATAAACAGAAGAAAACACAACTATCTGGTGATTTTTATATACAGATAAACAATCTGTATGATTTATGGAAGTTGCTAGTAAATGAGCAAGAGTCACTAAATAATTATCTGTTCTCTGTTTAAGTTCTGGCTGAATATTTCAATCTAAAAAGGCTTTTTATGGTTTTAGTAAATAAACACATTAACTTAATTTATGGATCTGAATTAGTGCTAATACCTAAAAGATAATAAAATGAAGCTTATGTAAATTACTCAATTAAAAAGTCAAAATTCTTTGTAAAAAGGCAGGATGAAACACCCTTCACATTTAGAAGTATAGATCAAGCCTCCTTTTAAGACGCAGTCAGAGGTGTCCTGGGTGGCTCAGTAGTTTAAGTGTCTGACTTCCACTCAGGTCATGATCCCAGTGCCCTGGGATCCTCCCCAGGTAAGGATCCCCACTCAGCAGGGAGTCTGCTTGTCCCTCCACCCTTCTGCCCACTTGTGTTCTCTCTCTCTCCCTCTCTTAAATAAATAAATAAATAAACAAACAAACAAACAAACAAAATCTTTAATAAAAAAAAATAGGATGCAGTCAGAACAGAAATTGGTTGTTATTTCAAAAGGCCAGATAAGGTAGAACTCATAACACAGGACAGATATATAACCTAAGTACTTTATTTGAACTTAAAGCATGGATGCATTCATTCACAGATATCTTGATGCATGAGAGCTCCCCACTTCTTTTTTACATGAACTGCACTCATTTAATATGGCATTATTTTCCATCTCAGTCTCTTTAAGATGAAGCGAGAATGTGGACACTTGAAAAATAATTTCATTTAAGAAACCCAGATTTTTATGAGATCTTTCTTCAGTGTTTTACAGTTTGACTACACACAACCAATTTACCAATAACTGTTTTATCAATTCATTTATGTAGTCTTTCAAAAGAATTTAAGTAAGTTTTCATGGAAAAAAATCCTTTGCCATACTTTTTTATATTATATAACAAAGTCACATAACTATAAAAATAATTATGATGGGCAAAACAGCTCTAAAAATGACCCTGATGAATGCACATTTACCTGGGGACAGCTGCAGAAGTACACACAAGAAAATGTCTGAAAATAAGTGTTTTGCACTCTGAACATCAGCCATACATATGCCTTGAAGGACAGTATCCTTCCGTCTAGCAAGCCACTTTTTTTGGAGGTGTGCTAAGAGAGCTGCTTCTGTAACAGCATCCCAAGAAAACAAAAAAATTCTCTTTGGTTCTATACACAATTAAGTTGACCCTGTGAGAAGAGCTACATCAGAGTCAACCCTTCCATTGAGATCAATCAAAAAATTTATGGAAAATGCTGTGAAAAAAATCTTTAAAGGTATCAGGAAGAAACAATAATTTCTGCCATATTCTAGTCATCAGAAGCAAATCAAGAAAGCGACCCCACACTCAAAGAGAAGAGATCACACAAGAGCATGAACACCAGAAGGCAGGGATCATCTGTGTCCATCCCAGAGGCTGACTACCACAGCACGTCATAGTAAAACTGCTGAAGGCCAAGACAGAGGGAAAATCTAAAGCCACCAGAAAAAAGAGGCACCTTATCTTCAAAGAAGAATAAAACTGACAATTAAATTTCCAAGTTAATCAATAAAAAACAGAAGACAATAGAATTTTAAAAACTAAAAATGAAAAAAAAAGGTCAACTTAGCATTTTCAAAATACCTTCCCTACACACAGAGAGATACAGTACTGCTTCAGAATTCTACGAAAGAAATACACAAGTAAATTCTCAGAAACACAAAAGATGCCTCAAGAAATTCCCCTAATGCAGAAAAAAGACTGAAGAGCACAAAAAAGGTTTAAAGATTTAAGTAAATCGGGGCACACCTGAGTGGCCCCATCTATTAAGCTTCTGATTTCGTGTCAGCTGAGTTTGTGATCTTGGTGTCATGATATGGAGACCTGCATCGGGCTCTGCACTCAGCAGGGAGTCTGCTTGAGATTCTCTCTCTCCCTCTGCCCTCCCCCCATTCGCTCTTGAACTCTCTCTCTAAAATAAATAAATAAATCTTTTTTTTTTTTTTAAGGAAGTAAATAAATGGCAATGTCTTAAAACAATAAATAAGATTTGTGGAGTTTTAAATATAGGTAGGAATGAAATGAAATATAGGTACGTACATAACAATTACACAGAAGACACAAGTAGAGTACAGGAGGTTGAACTGTACTAAGTTCCTTGCATTTTCCAAGAAGTAGCAAAAGTTCTAATTAAAGTAAAATCAAAATAAGTTAAGGGTTATGTATTTAACAAAAGACTCATGTCTGGCCTAAAGGAAAAAAACTCAAATCTCCATGCTAAAGAAGATTCAGTTAGAAAAGGAACAAAGACATTTCTCCAAAGAGGATACGTGGATGGCAAATAAGAACACAGAAGATGTTCAGCATCATTATCCATTAGAGAAATGCAAATTAAAAGCACAAAGAATATCACTATATACCTATCAGAATGATTAAATAAAAAATAGTGACAGCACCAAATGCTGGTGAGAATGTGGAGAAAATGGCCTGCTTGTGCAGTGCTGGCAGGAATGTAAAATGGTAGAATCCCTCTGACAGAGTTTGGCAGTGTCTAAAAAAACTAAACATGCATTTATCCTACAACATGGCAATTACACTCTTAGGCATTTATTATACAGAAATTAAAATTATGGACATGCAAAACCATACAGCAGCTTTATCTGCAAGAGTGAAAAACTGGAAAGAAACAAAGGTTCTCTCAAGAGGTATGTGCATACCATGGAATAATACTAAGCAATAAAAAGGAAGAAAAGATGAATATACACAACAACTTGGATGGTTCACAATAGCATGTAGAATGAAAAAAGGATGATTTAAAAGGTCCCATACATTATGACTATGTTTATAAAATTCTTGAAATGATTTAATTATAAGACAGAAAAGTTGCCAGGGGACAGGGATGGTGGTAGGGAGGGAACAGAGTATAGCAATTAATGAGTAGCACAGAGAGATCATTGTGGTGATGGTATAGTATCTAGATTGTGATGGTGATTACACAAATCTATGCGAGAGAAAAAATGGCACAGATTGAAAAAAAAATGATAGACATTAAACCATTATCAGTTTCCGTGGTTTTGAGATTTTATTTTAATTACCAAGACATTACCACTGGAGATAACCTGCTGAAGTACATAGAGGACCGCTCTATACAATATTGAAAAACTATTGAGAATGTATAATTATCACAAAATAAGGTTTTTTTTAAAAGTTGACTCAAATAGGACCAAGGTCAATTAAAGTTTATTAATAATTAAATAACTACAATTTTAAGATTGTATGACACAACAAAACACATAGATGCTATTCACCGAAGATACAAGTTAATAACAGAAAAGATAAAGATGAATACATTATATATACATTAAACAGAAGATGCCTGGTATATCTGCCCTAGTATCAGATGAACAGACTTTAAGTCAAGAAGCATTACTGGAGATAAAGAGGGACAATTCATATAGATAAAGGCTCAATTCAGGAAAAAAGACAGTCTAAGTCATCTAAAAATATAACCTCAGGGGCACCTGGGCTTGCTCCCTCTTTAAACGTCTGCCTTCAGCTCAGGTCATGATCCCAGGACCCTAGGATCCCAGCGCAAAGCAGGGATCCCTGCTCAATGGAGAGCCTGTTTCTCCTTCTCCCTCTGTCGCTCCCCCTGCTTGTGCTCTCCTTCTGTCAAATAAATAAATAAAATCTTAAAAAAATAAAAACAAAAATATAATCTCAAAATTTGTAGGGCCAAAGGACTCAGATCCAAATGAGAAACAGACAAATTCACAATCATAAGTAGAGATTATAACTTATCCTTTTCAGTAACTGATAGAATGGGGGGAGGGGAAATCAAATTAGGATATGAAAGAGCTGAACAACATTCTAAATAAAGTTGATAGAGTCAATATTTTAAAAAGCAGCTCTATTTCCTAGGGGAAAAAAAAACAGAAACTAAAACTTAAAAAAAGATTACATTTAAAATGATAAAATTGGGGCGTCTGGGTGGCTCAGTGGGTTAAGCCTCTGCCTTTGGCTCAGGTCATGATCTCAGGGTTCTGGGATCGGGTCCCGCATCGGGGTCTCTGCTAGGCAGGGAGCCTGCTTCCTCCTCTCTCTCTGCCTCCCTCTCTGCCTACTTGTGATCTCTGTCTGTCAAATAAATAAATATCTTTAAAAAAAAAATAAATAAAACGGGGCGCCTAGGTGGCTCAGTGGTTAAGCCTCTGCCTTCGGCTCAGGTCATTATCTCAGGGTCCTGGGATCGGGTCCCGCATCGGGCTCTCTGCTAGGCAGGGAGCCTGCTTCCTCCTCTCTCTCTGCCTGCCTCTCTGCCTACTTGTGATCTCTCTCTCTCAAATAAATAAAATCTTTAAAAAAAATTAAATTAAATAAAATTATTTTAAAAAGCTGAATACAACCAAAAGTTTAGAAACAGAGCCATATATATATGGCCACATGATTTAGTGTGCCAATCTAAGGGAGAAAAGATGATCTTTTCAATAAATGATTCTGGTTCAAATGGATAGTCAAATGGAAAATTAACATACATACTTTACCTCATATACAGCCTAAATTTAGAAACTAAAACAAGCTTCTGAGAGAAAATCTCTATATCCTTGGCATAACCAATGTTAAGCAGGACAAAAAAGGCAATCCACATAGAGGAAAGGTTATACAAATTAGGCTTTATTAAAATAAAAAAAAACCCTGGTCATCAAAACATATAACTAAGAGAGTCAAAAAGCAAGACACAAAGCAAAAAAAAAAAAAAAAAAAAAAAAAAAAAAAAAAAAAAAAAAAAAAAAAAAAAAAAAAAAAAAAAAAAAAAAAAAAAAAAAAAAAAAAAAAAAAAAAAAAAAAAAAAAAAAAAAAAAAAAAAAAAAAAAAAAAAAAAAAAAAAAAAAAGAGTTGCAATACAAATGTCCAAAAAAGTTGTATTCAGAAAATATAAAAAAACCTCCTGTAAGTCTGTAAAGATTGACAAACCAGTAGAAAAATTGGCAAAAGACTTAAAAACAGGAACTCCACAAAGGAGGATATC
The DNA here is from genome assembly GCA_004024625.1 of Mellivora capensis. Taxonomy (NCBI): domain Eukaryota; kingdom Metazoa; phylum Chordata; class Mammalia; order Carnivora; family Mustelidae; genus Mellivora; species Mellivora capensis. The sequence goes on from PISX010004426.1 coordinate 101,840, forward strand.
CAAATGATCAAAAGCATATGAAAAGTATCATTAGTCATCATATGATACTACAACATACCCCTCAGAATGCCTACAATTAGAAAAAGAGGAATTTAAAGCTGACAGTAGCCAAGTATAAGCACTGATGTGGAGCCATGAGAATTTTCTTACATTGTAGTGAGAGCACAGACCCACAACTCTTTGGAAATCAACTGGCAGAATCTACAAATGCTGAATACATACCTTAAGACCCAGAATTTCACTCGTAAATAAACATCCAAGAGAAATCCATATTTAATGAACAGCAAAGGACATGTACTAGAATGCTTATGGCAGTTCTGTTTATAATAGCCAAAAACTAGTAAAAACTTACTACCAACAAAGTACAGATATAGTCTAGTACATTCCTACAATGAAGAATGGAAAGGGACTACAGGTACATATAAAAACATGAAGGAAAATCACAGACACAAAATGAAGACAAAGCCAGGAACAAAGCATGTATACTCAGATTGCACTTATATAAAACTCAAATACTTATGGGTAACAGTCAAAACAGTATATGAATCTGACTTCTACAAGGAATCTAAAAAAGCCAATCTCACATAAACAGAGAGTAGACTGGTGGCTGCCAGGGGCTAGAGGACGTGGGGAGGTGTTGATCAAAGGGTACAAACTTCTAGTTACAAGAACTTTCTGGGGATTTAATGTACAGTGTGGTCACTATAGTTAACAGTCAGTACTCTATGGTATATTTGAAAGCTAAGTGAGTAGATCCTAGACGTTTAAACCACACACACACACAAAAAACATTATTACGGAGGTGACAGATATGTTAACTAACCTCACCGTGGTAATAATTTCACACATATGTATGTGTGTATCAAATATCACTTTGTGTATCTTAAACTTACACAGTTATATGTCAATTTTACCTCACATAGGCTAGAAAAAAAAAAACAGTGATTCTTTGGGAAGAGGATGAGGAACAACTAAGGGGTTACATAGTATTGTGGAGTGTTAATAATTTTCTGTACTTTGATTTAAGTGAAGAGTTGTATGTGTACATTCAATTTATTAAAAAAAAATCCTTGAACTACTTAATTTTGCCCTTTATGTCAATTCTCTCTCTCTCTCTCTCTCTCTCTCTCTCTCTTTTTAAGTTTGTAAGGTAAGTGATAAAATCAGAGCACAGAACCTGGCACTCCGATGACTGATAAAATGTACACTTCTCTGAAAGAAAGAACGTGCTTTGAACAGCCTCCATATTATCCGGCTAAATCTTCTGACAGAAACTAAGATTTTAAAGTTCAATTAACAGGCATTCACCTTAAGTGAAAGAGAATATAGAAACTGGGTATCTGAAGATGAAGCCAAGTCTATTACTGTGATGTATGACTCTCTGCAGGCTTGGTATGGATTCAACTGGCTAATTCCCATCCACAGAATAAATCCTTCAACAAGTGCTCAAGTCGAAATGAATCCTCAGCAAGTCCATTTTAACCTCATTAGCACACGTAGATTTTTCTTTCTCAAAGATTATAAGTTTTTATAACTTGTAATCATTTAATTGCACACCAAATTAGAATAAAAAAGTAATCATTATGTCATCTAATACTTTTATACTGAAGTATGTTGACCCACTCTGATACAAGGTTGATATATTTGTATGAGATTCCAAATTAAAAATTTTTTCAATAATTATAGAAAATTAATTTTGTTCCAAAAATGCTTGAAAAGATCAATGTCTTAAATAAATGATCATATAAATATGATTATGTACTTAAGTTTAACCGGATATAAGATCTTCAAATATGCAGATTCACTTAACTAAATCTGCTAAAAATATTGAAATGTTGACTTCTTATGTTTCATATATCCCTTCTGGATTGTTAACTGAAAAGGAAGTTAATATTATTAGCTCTATTTTAATGGCTAACATCAATCTTCCCAGAAGTACTTATATAACTGTCTAGAAAAATGATTGCTTAGGATCAAACTGAATTTCCTAAAGCATTTTTATATAGATTATCAAAACCTGTTTACTGGTCCTGTTATTTCAACTATTCTAAACCCACAGAATAGCAATGAGAATAAAGTAACCCAAATGCTTATATAATTTGATGGATATTTCTATCATTTCAAAGCTAAAATATATATTATCTTGCATTAAGCAAGAAAAATGACCACTGCTTTTACAACCTTAGTTTTGGTAGACTTTAAATAAATTTATAAGCATACATTGCTAGTTCAATTTCCCTATTTTTTGTTTGTTTGTTACTCCTTAACATAATGAGAAGTAAAAAAAATAAAGCACTCTCTGGGGAATTTACCATAACAGGTGCACCTCATAGAAATGCAGACTGTTTTTTTTTTTTTAATCTGCACCTTGTCTTTTCTTCTTGCAGAACAAGAAAAGTGCCTATTTTCTTGTGAATTTACAAAATGCTGTAAAACACTCTCTGGAACTGATCCCAAATATGAAATGCAAAAATGGATAGGATACCAAGAGTATTCAATGAAATACAGCATCTAAAATGGTAGCAATCACAGGAAAAACATTTTAGACATAATAGAACTCTATTTCAAGTTTGGAAGCAAGGGAGGCCTCTTTTTCCATAAATCTTTCAGTGAAATACTGATTAGAGCACAACTCTGATGCATTATTGAACAGGCAAACCCTTGCACAGTAATTGATGGTGGCACTCTGATTTAATGATCCTTTTTTTTAAAGCTAATTAAAGAAATTGAGTTGCGTGTTCAAAGGGGATTAGCTTAATGTGACGAGACTATTTTGGACATAAAGTACCTCCACAGCTCCTGAACTAAACACCATACAAAATGAAGCAGCAAATTATAAGGTGGTGGGAAGGGGGGCATTTTCTGATGGAATAAGAATAATTTCACATTTTCTCTGTGAATTTTGTTTCATTCATTCAGATACTTACTGAGCACTTCAAATGTCTAAGACACTGGGCTCTAGGGGATGAGACAGTATCTCTTTATCTCTTTAAGATAAAATGCTTTACATAATCACTACTATGTTAGGGATCCTATAAAATTTCTCCACCAGACATAGTTCATATACCTACTAAGATAGAATACTTTTCTTTTAATAGCTATGAATTGTTAAATAGCAAAGCAGATAGTGGATGAGAATTTGTAGATATTCTTAAAGTAGCCATTAAAGATCACTGGCTGATAAATTTAAAATGTAAGATTATTGAATTTAGAAAATAATTCCTTAACCCAAAAATATTTAAGCAGTCATTCTGAGTAATCAGAATGTAAATTTTCTGCATCTGCCTCTGTAGTTTCAGTGGCACATTTGTCCTAAAATTCCCATGTGCTAAATAAAAAGGATAAATGATCAACCAAGAAACTCAAGATGAAAGGCAAAGAAAAAAATGAATTAAATAGTATCCAAGACTTGGGGTGCCTGGGTGGCTCAGTGGGTTAAGCCTCTGCCTTCGGCTCAGGTCATGATCCCAGGGTGCTGGGATGAAGTCCAGTGTGGGGCTCCCTGCTCAGCAGGGAGTCTGCTTCTCCCTCTCTCTCTGCCTGCCTCTCTGCCCACTTACGATCTCTCTCCTTCTGTCAAATAAATAAAATCTTAAAAAAAAAAAAAGATTTCCATAAAAAAAAGAGTACCCAAGACTCTTCTTGCTTTCTCCCTTTTGATTTTTAGAGAGGCATATATAAATGCACTATATCAATAATCTACCTAAAGCAATGTCTATTATTATAGACTATTAAATGACAAGATCAAGTGCAAAACTGCGAAGTCTATACAACATAAGTGATGTCAAGTTAAATGACATGGCAGGTTATGCTATTTTAGAATGTTCTAGTCTTCATTCAGAGCTGCATCTATGAAAATTTTATTTATTCTTAAAATTACATCATAATTACAATCAATACACAATGCATAAAAATGTCAGGCTCAGTCAGCATAATGGAGAGTATTCCATTTTTATTTTATAAACTAATTTTTAAGGCCTAAATTTCACTAAAATCTATAGGAATACTCATAGTTGAAAATATTCAAATCCCCCCCCAATTTCCTAAAATGCATATGAATACTTGAGTAAAGACTGCAAAATAACCTTAACTTAAAACAACCACAGTTTTGTTTTAAACTTTTGTCATTATTGTCATAAAATAAATTTTAAGTTTACCATTAAAAAAAAAAAGTTCTACAATGAAGTAAGATATTACAGGATTCTTTAACCTATCTCCTGAGTTCCTGAAATTCCAATTAAAGTCCACTAATTTCAAAAGCAATGGTTTCTTTTTCATACTTGTTTGATCTTTTTTGATAGTACTTTCCTTTTATTGTTATTAGGGGAGAGGTGTCTGTGATAGGCTGAAAAAAGGTGCGACATTTATCAGCTCTTCTCATCAAGAGCAATAGTCCATTGCTTAAGTCACTTTAAAAAGTTCTTGATGGAGGGGGCGCATGGGTGTCTCAGTTGGTTAATCAGCTGCCTTTGGCTCAGGTCATGATCCCCCGGGGTCCTAGGATCAAGTCCCCCACTGGGGGGGGGGGGGTCACTGCTCAGCGGGGAGTCTGCTTGCCCTTCTGCCTCTCCCCACTCAGTCCCACCCATCCCCCTCCTCCTTGGCCTTATCCCTCCCTCTGCCTTGTGCTCTCTTGCTTGTGCTGTCTTTGTGCTCTCTCTCTCTCTCAAATAAATAAAATCTTAAAAAAAAAAAAGTTCTTGATGAAGTAGTTAAAATTATTTTCATTCAATCTTGACTCTTTTAAATACTTTTAATATTCTTTCTGTAATTCAAAATGAAAAGTGAACATAACACAGTTCTGCTGTATAAAAAATACAACTCTGTCTGGGGTGCCTGGGTGACTCAGTTGGTTGAGCGTGTCTACCTTCTGCTCTGCTCATGGTGTCGGGGTCCTGGGATAGAGCCCTGTGCCTGGCTCCCTGCTCAGTGGGGGGCTTGCTTCTCCCTTTCTCTCTGCCTACCGCTCCCCCTGCTTGTGCCTCCTCTCTCTAACAAATAAATAGAATCTTTTAAAAAAGAAAAAAAATAACAACTCTCATCTAGAGGAAAACCATTATTTTTTGAGTTGCAAGCTAAACTACCTATTTGTCTCATGAACACCACATTACTTGAAAAAACAAATGAAAGTTTAAAAAAAAGGTACAAACTTGGTATACGGCAGACAATTTCTCAAAAATAAACAGTCTTTAACTTAAAGAAAAACAACTGACAGTAATTGTTGCCAATAGTAAAATTTGAGGTTTCAAGTGAAAATTAGAACTTTGGAAAACTTGTTATGTGCCAGCCTGAGCTTGACACCTTTCCATAATTTAAAGACTATTGATAATACCAGAAGCAATGTTTAGCAAGTATAAATTTTTGATATTATATAATGTAAAACATAATTTTCCTATTTTTCAAATTTTCCAAATGACCAATTTATTATAAAATTATGCATGGTTGAAAAAATATTGAAAGCACAAGATAGATTTTATTATAATAGAGTACAAAATGTTCACTGATTTGGTTTCTGATTCCGCCATATAACTAAACTTTAAGAAACCACCAACAGGGGCGCCTGGATGGCTCAGTCAGCTGAGCATCTGAATCTTGGTTATGGACTCAAGTCATGATCTCGGGGTCATGGGATGGAGCCCTGCATCGAGCTCCATTTGGGCTCCAAGCTTAGTGGAGACCCTGCTTGAGCTTCTCTCTCTCTCTGCCCGTATCCCTGCCCCCACTCGCCTGCTTATACACATGTGCTCTTTCTCTTAAATAAGTAAATCTTTAAAAAAAGAAAATACCAATAGTTCCAGTGTACTATAAGAGTATCCACAAAAAAGGCTATCCTCCTCCCTTTGCCAGCTAAATATCTGCCTGACATGTTCTCCATATATACCAACTAAAACAGCAAATCCAAACAAATCAAATGCAGAAGCAGATATGAGAATCCAGTCTTCTATGAAACAACATTAAAAAGATGTGAAAAAAGGTAAAACAATGCCACTCTTCTAATTTTTAAAGCAAGAGATTACTGCTATTTTCAAGTCAATTAATAAATATTTAAAATACTTCTCAATTTTAATTTCTAACCTGATAAATACCACTGTATAAAACCACATAAATGAAAGCCCTTTGATGTCGTTAGTAATTTTTAAGAGTGTAATGGGGATCTTGAAACCAAAATGTTTGAGATCCGCTGCCTTAGAATATTAAATCTCAATAGGAGGAGGAAGCACTACTGAACGCTTGGTAAGCTCCTCGCCTATGCCTTAGAGTTTTGAGATCCATGTTATTTAGTTCTCATATTACAACTAATGGAGGGGCCAAAAGAGGTTCAGTAAAGTTAAGTATATATATATATATATATGTGTGTGTGTGTGTGTGTGTGTGTGTGTGTGTGTGTGTGTGTGTGTATACTCATTCTAAGAAATAAACTCTTATTTAAAGTAATCTACTGACAAATATCAATGCCACAATACACATCTGGGCTGTGTCTGTCTCCAAATTCTATCACACCATACTGCCAGCACCTGAGATCAGCACAACAAAGGCCTCAAATCACCAGAATATCCTTCAGTCATATTCATTATGCTGTTTACCAGGACAGTGAAACAAAAATGACAGAGCCCTGGGGTCTGAAGTCAGCCAGCCTACATTTAAACACTAGCTCCAGCATATAACCTCCAGGTACCTCCATTTCCCTATCCATAAAACAAGGAAAATAACATTATCTAGAACATCTATCTCCTACTCACTACCACTTTAGAGTACTGCTGCAGTGATGAAACAGGGACTTACAACAGCTCCTGGCACACAGTAAGCATTTCATACATGGTAATCACTATGATGCTGATGATGACGATGAGTGGTGCCTCCTTCCAGTATGGTCACCAGGAAAAACACGAGGTCTTCAAAGTAACTTCAGTTATTTAGCTAATTTATTTACACTAAAAATTATTTCTCTGGCAAGAAAAGATAATTACTGATGCACAACAGTTCTGAATTTCATGAATACTTACATATCTCTTAATTAAGCAATCATTTATTGGACTTAAGTAAATATCATATTAGGTACAAAGTAGTCAAAGATGAATATGACATGATTTTATCCCAAAATTAGTAAATGATTTTCAAACAAATATGAAATTGCACTTAATTCTAAAACTCCTTTTTATGCTTGGTAAGAACAAATGGCACGTGGAACACTACATATACACCAGGGTCTAGGCATGTGTGTTGTGTACTTGCAGAACGTCTTTTCTTTACTTAAATCTCAACACTTCTGTGTTTTCTTAGCAAAACTTCCAAGGGAAAAAAAATTAAAGAATGTAGATTGACCAAAAGTAATATTGTTATCAAAGTATGCTGAAACTTTCTTCATCAAAGGTGTGCAAGTATTCAAATTAAGTAAATCAATATACCTTAAATGCCAAGACAAAAAGATATTTAGAAACTGAAAACCTAGGGGACAACTGGGGTGATTCAGTTGGTTAAGCCTCTGACTTCGGCTTAAGTCATGGTCTCAGGGTCATGGGACTGAGCAGTGCATGGGGGGGGCAGGTGGCAGGTCTGAACTCAGCAGGGAGTCTCCTTGTCCCTTTCCCTCTGCCCCTCCCCCCCAACTTGCATGCACACTCTCTCTGCCTCAAATAAACAAAATCTTTAAAAAAGAGAGAGAAATTGGAAACTTAGATGAACAACATGTTAGAATGTTTGTAGTGTTTTTTCTATCAGTCCCACATTTCTAGGAGACAAATAAAACTGATTCACAGTTAACAGTCTGCTTAGAGAAAAATAAAACCAAACCCTACAGACAAGTTTAAATATACAGAAGTAGGCACATAAAGACTGATGGTACTTTGTCACACTGTCTCTCCTTCCACTATTATCCTACTCAGTTCACATCTACTGTAAAAGCCAGCATAATTAGTTAAAAAGCAGAATGAAAGTTCTGGTTTATATTGAAAAGGTCCTCTAGTTAAAATTTGGGGGAGAACTTAAGAGAAATGGCAAATCTTAATGATTCTGAATTTACTAAACATTAAGTGCATAATAAGGAATGCTAATAACTGTTTTCCCAACCTATTTGTTCCTTTACAGAGAGAACTAAGGGTTTAGAAACAGTGTATGACAGACGTACATTCTTCTAAAATCTACCATTGAATAATTATGTGGTCCAGATTAAGTTACACAACGTCTCTCAGCCTCAATTTCTTCTTGGATAAAACGGGGATCATGCACACTTCATGTAGGTGATGGACTAGTTAAATGAGACAATATCCACAGCACAGGAGATCTCCCTATAGGCGATGGTGGTTATTCTTGTTATAGAGCTTCAGATGTAAATCAACCTCTATTGTTCTTAAATTCTCAGGTTAAAAACCTCATTTAGGTTATACCCAGTAAATTTTACATTCTTCCCTCTTCTCCAAAGACCATTTATCTTTGTCACAAAAACACCATACAATTAGCACCATTTGCTGTTTTAGACACACATGCATACCCAATAGCAAGATGGTGCTGCATTTTAATCCAGCACTGTATAAAAAGCTTGAACAGTGCCTTCTTGCCCAGGATAAAACAAGAATTTTAGTCCCTCTAAAGCTCTATATTTACAAACTTTCGGTTAAAGGAACAAACATTTAAAAGCTGTTATTGTACCAAAAATAAAGTATTTGAAATTCCTACAGTAAATAAACTCTAGGGTAAATGTAAAAACATAAGAATCACTCCTTCTCTTTTAACTTCTCCTAGATAATGTATGTTAAAGTCTCAAAAAACAGATACTTTCCTGTTAGGCAGTTGCAATGCTCTATCATAAAAGTAAAACCATTTTGAGGGTAAGAAAATATTTTTTCATTTTCACAAGCAACATCAACTTGGATGAATCCCATTCCCGTTTTAGATAATTCCTGTTAATGGGGTCAAGGCATGTTTTCTTTCTCTCTGTACTTCTTCCCCTCAAAACCACCAAGTCATAGTTTAACCCAGGCATTCTTGGAAGACAGCAGTTATTCCCCCTTTATTCACAGCATGGCTGCTGATGAATCTTCTCAATTTTAGTCTCAAATTAGAAACCATAGAGAGGGGGCACCTTGGTGGCTCAGTGGGTTAAGCCTCTGCCTTCGGCTTAGGTCATGATCTCAGGGTCCTGGGATCAAGCCCCGCATCGGGCTCTCTGCTCAGCAGGGAGCCTGCTTCCTTCTCTCTCTGCCTGCCTCTCTGCCTACTTGTGATCTCTCTCTGTCAAATAAATAAAATATTAAGGAAAAAAAAAAAGAAACCATAGAGAGAAGGGTGATTTTTTTGCCATTTATATAAGTCATAAAGCTGAGGAAACACAGGCATTTCTGCTCCCTACTATGAATCTACAAAACCATATCCTTCCGATTACCAAAGTCAGAACATAGCAACAAAATGCCCAGTTATCAAAATTCTCATCTTTCCATCAATCTAAAAAATATAACTGTAGGAGCGCCTGGGTGGCTCAGTGGGTTAAAGCCTCTGCCTTCGGCTCAAGTCATGATCCCAGGGTCCTGGGATTGAGCCCCACATCGGGCTCTCTGCTCAGCAGAGAACCTGCTTCCCCCTCTCTCTCTGCCTGCCTCTCTGCCTATTTGTGATCTCTGTCAAATAAATAAAAAATATTTTAAAAAAAAGGAGGATCCACTTAATCTAATCAACACTGAACAATAATTTCCAACCTGATTCTCCATTAAGTCAACATCTCTCCAATTAGTTCAAGAAATGTCACAAAATTTCCAAAGAAAAACTTAGAAAAAAAAATCTGGCTTAAATTTGTATACATTATGCATTTGGATAATATACATATAAGCCAACACTTTACTGAGAAAAGAGTGAGTGAACAAGGAGCATGGAAATATCGAACAACAAGAACAGCCACAAAATAATAGAATAGCAAACTCCAAAAAGGCCAGAAATCACAGACATGGAGAAACCTCCAGAATATACTGAGGTCTGAGGCTCGTTTCCCATATCAGCAGCATTTGTAACCTGAATTACATACATTATTTCCTCAATTGTAGAATTGGTCTCAGTCGCCATAGCTTTAAAAAAGAATCTCTGCAATGTCAATTTCTAAGTATTAATCCTAAATTTCTACCAAAATTAGTAATTTTAATTCACAGTCTTCCTACTCATGGTAAAAAGACATTTAATTTAACATCTATGGTCAATTCATAAGGCAAGGCAATTAATTAATCAGGAAAGTCGTATCCACCCCTACTGGACTGGAGAAACATCACAGAATAAATATGCAAATCCAATATCCTCATGGCTGACAAGTTTCTATTATTAAACTGCTAACGTGTTTATTTCCCCCACAATAGCTGGATTTCTGTCATGAATACGCATTGAGCCCTGCAGTTATTAGCTGTGATGACTAGGTGACAGTGAGGACACTACTTGAGAATTTGCATCTGACAGATCACTGACACACAGTCACAGTTCTTTTTTCTCCTCCTCCTCACTTAAACAGGAATCATGCAATAGGAAAGGAACTGGAGCTATTAGAGATTATTCAGGTTTAATAGCACACATCCTTTTAGCTGGCGGTTAGAACAATACACAATGTGGCAGAATTAAACAGAGGCATCAATTATGCTCTCAGACCTGTTAATATTTTTGACAATATTTAAATAGCACATCCCTTCAGGGCATGGCTTTTTTGCCCTCTCAGTTACACACCTGTCAAATGTTTAATTTGCCAAAGGGAAACAGTTTGATTTCTAAGGGCAGTCTTAATACTGAAGAAGCAAATTGGAAAAATTACACATTATTGAAAGGATATAATGAGAAGGATCTGAGGGGGAAAAATAGTCAGCTTAATTCAACATGGCATGTCAGCATCTGTCATTAATGCAACAATATGATCACGTTCTCCAATATGCTGTATTTACCTCAGGCTTTTCAATTATTCACTCCTTTCACTTTCTAAAATGTAGAAGGATGATGATGAAGTTGGAGGAGTCAAAGTTTTTGGTAATACTAAAAAAGATGGAGACACTAACTTGTACCCATGTGCATATAAAATTATACAACTGAAAACATAACTCAGGTAAAAGATAAAAAACAGAAGCTAGCCACTGGTCAGACTGGTGTACCTACTGGGTTTAAAAGCAGAAAACAAATTTCATGCCTAGATTCACTAATTAAATGTTAAATTATAAATATTAACAAATTAACAGGTAGTAAACTACACAGAAAATCTAATCCTAACACTATAGGTCTGTAATATTTATGTCTAAACTTTAAAACAGAAAATAATACAAGGTTTTGAAAGGTAGTCTAGTCATACAAGAAAAAGATGGTTCAACAAACAAAGGAAATTTAGTCAGTAAAATGAAGACTAAAGTGAAGAGTCACAGAAACTATGAGAGATATGGATGGTTTCCACCAGAATTGAACTCCTGACCTCTAGGGGCCAAGTTTCTACCCTCAGGAAAAAAAGAAAAAGAAGATGTGAGACAGGCTGCAGAATCACAAAAGGGGAAAGACTGTGCCTTGGGAGGCAAGAAAACCACTTCCAGTTCTGGCTCTGCCCTTATTACAAACAAATCACTCAAACTCACTAAGTATTTGTAATAAGCAGGGTGCAAGCCAGCTGGTTTTCTTGGTCCCTTTCAGCATTTGAAGAGGTGACCAACTAGCCAAAAGTCCAAAGACATTTGAGACATGCCTATAGAACGCCCAAACCTCACAATGTCCCGAGTCTTGAAATACATCAGCATCTCTCATCAATACTACACGTGGTCTCAGACTACCTGGCTTGATAACATTATGCTCAAGGGTTTCCAAGGAGATTTCAGCTGAATCACATGGGACGCAAAGTTTTAGAGCCCATACCCTACTTCTATTTGGAAATGGTAAAACAAGGTCAACAACCAATAAACCTAGGTCTCCCCTGCTTTCAGGGCTAGAAGGGATACTTCTAGTTCTCTCTTTAGTCGTATTTCCTAACACAGTAGTACTTTTTGTTTCAACTTTTCCTCCCATTCTAATCATATTTTCACATAATATAATAAGGGGAGAAGACATCTGTTGGACTTCTTCACTCTCTGTGAAAAACCAGATAATCTTCCACATCATAATTACACTTCTACTCAGAACACTGATCTCTCCAAACTCTTGCCAATTTATTCTGAAAAGGAATACCTAAAACCAATCTTTTCAATAACTTGCAAAAAAAATTTAAAAACCCAAACACAACTACATATAACAAAAACAACTCTTTTCTTAATTCATGATCACAATTTTTAAAATCATTAACTAATAATTCACTAGAGAAAAATATTTTTAAAAATTCTTCTTTGTTTTTTGCATTTTTTTTTTTGGTATCTAGATTAAGAATTATGTGACATTTAAAAAATTCCTTCTCTGTTGCTACTGTTTGCTCTTTTTGCATTTGGCACATTTTTTTAATTGGAGCTATTCTTTCACTAAATTATAAAACTAGTCTTCAAATTTAATTTTTAACCTTTTAAGGCAGAATATTTGTTAGCAAGTCATCCATAGTGATTAAATTAATGCTGAAAACATTAGAATGAGAACTAACTTAGACTGAAGGCATAAATGAGATTGACTTCAAGCCTTGTAAGGATAACAACAATTTCCAAAAACATTTAAAAAAAAAAAACTGAGAAATGTGATTAAAATAAGAAAGTTCAAAGAACATCTAACTTGAGTGTTCGTTCTGTCATTGTAATGTTTCAATTTTAATATAAATGCTAGAAAATTTTAATGCTCTTTATTTTTTTTACAGGAAAAAAAAAACAGTGTTACATTTAGAAGTTCTAATGTTTATCACCATCTGATGCTGTCATTGGAAGCAATTGCTACTTACACTCTTTTAAGAAGTGAGAATTGCAATTTCTCTAACTGATGACAATGTAATTATTTCTTTTACTGTCAAAATAGAGGTGATTTCCCTTCCTCACACACATGATTACACATGCAAATCCAGACTTATCTGAAATCTTATAAGTGTGCTGAATGTCTGAATCCGAATGCACAAGATCACATGAACAATGAGCCTCGGTGGGATGGAAACCAAGTCCACAGCCATCTACCCTAAACTTATTTTTATCATCCCCTTGTCCTGTAGGGACTCATACTTCAGCATCCACACAGCTTTCAACACAATGTCATATCACCTACAATACACAGCAACAACCATTACAAAAATAACTGGGGGTGGGGAGTCACAGTGAATCTGAATGTCTCATTTGGAGATTTAAATGACTTTATTAACTGTTCATTAACACATACAAAAATCAGCCTTTCAGAAAAACACAAGACTGTCACAAGATCTATGCCATGCTGTGAACACAGCTTTGGGAGAATGGTGTCCTACCTGGTCTTTCAGCTGCTGTACAGAAGCCTGAAGGTTCAGAATCTGACTGAAGAGTGGGCTCTGCAAGACTGACTTGAGAAGGTTCAATTTGTCTTCATTGGCTACATCTCCACGTTCTCGCAGCTTGGCTTGCAAGCGCTCTGCTGCCTGCAGGGCTCGGTTTTTGTCTAAACCAAAGAGCAGCATTGGTCACTATCAGGATTCAAAAGATACACATCAAACCCCGCTTACTAGGAATCCTAAAACTATTCCTTTCGAGAGCATAAAATTGACTCAGAGAAAACAGAACTGTAAAATGTCCCTAGAAATATGTCCCTCACACCTTGAAGTTTCTGGTTAGAGAGTCTATCTGAAAGCAGAGAACTGGTTATAGTATATGCCACAAGCATCTCACTGTTGCTCCAATTCAGATGGAGTATATTTGAATTCCAACGCCAGCTGTCAACTCTTTCATATAAACTATTGAAAACCAAACACTTCATGAACGTGCAAATGCTGACACTTTCACTTTTTTAAAACTTTATTTACATTTAAGAAAAATTAAAACTATAACTTACTCACTAATAACCGGATGTAGATGATGTCACTGATGAGTTCTAACATCGAAAACACAACAATTTCGCATATTAAGGAACAAACATTCTATACTTGACAATTCACTTGAAAATATATCACAATAATATATAACCCTTCAAAAACACTTGTTTATACTCTTTCCCCAAAATTAAATTGGATATCCATATATGCATCAAACCAAAATAATTCAAATATTTATTGACCACCTTATATATCAGGCATTAAAGTTACAAAAGTAAGTATTTGAATAAGTGTATCCCTAATAATCCTAGCATCTTACAAGCATGTTTCAACCAGATGGTGATTTTCTATGACAAATCACATTTAAAAACCTGTCCTTAAAACTCTCTCTTACTTTTTCACAAATGAACCCAAATTTGTTTTAAAGAAATGAAGACCATTCAAATATATGTTCTAACAGATTCATCATGGTAACAAGGGTATCTATTATTCATTTGCCATATTACAGTAATCAAAGAGTGGGAATTATCACCACAGATACTTCCTATAGAACCAAATATGGGATGATGCAGAAATGGAGAAATTAATTAATGAAATAAATGAAAAAAAATGAAATGAAATAAAGAAATAAATTAATGTTGACCATGAGTTCACACGCATACACAAATTTAAACAAACAGTATTTACTCATCTGCACAATTTTTAGTATTTATTTATTTATTTATATTTTTTGAGAGAGAAAGCATGATTGGGGAGGGTCAGAAGGAAAGGGAGAGAGAGAATCTTAAGCAGGCTCCAAGCCCAGCACAGAGACCAATGCAAGGCTCCATCTCACTACCTGAGACATTAACCTGAGCTGAAATCAAGAGTTGGATGCTTAACTGACTGACCTATTGAGATGCCCAATCATAAGTACAATTTTAAAAGTAAATAATGATAAAGGCATGCGAATTTTATTCTGGGTCTTATTTGTACCTATTTGTACCTCAGCATACAAATTTTGTATTAATTTCCATGCCAATTCTTGGAAGGTGTGCACGTCAGTAATAACTTACAAAATAAAGATTGGAAAGTGATAACGTCAATAATTCTCTATTTCTCCTTCACTGTCCACATTCTTATGAGGAACTTTGCTTTGTGGACTAGTAGTAGTCTTTGGGGCATGTGACTTTAGTATAAAATGGGGGATGAAGGTAACACACACCCATATACTTTCATCACTCGCATAGTACCAGGAGCAAAAGTCAGAGTAATGATCCCCACTATCACAAAAACAGCTCCTTCTCCTTTTCCTTCCACCTATTCTCCTCCTATTCCCCAAAGCATGCAGGTATCAAGGCACCAGCCGCAATCATCAAAGCACCTAAGTGAAATCCAGATACTTTCCAATAGCCATACCCCAAAACTTCCCAGGAAAACACGAGGCATTAGGCCACCAGGAGAGGGATGGGTGTACATGATATGCCTGAAACTAGTTCTACAAACCAGCTTCTCTAAAACTAAAGAGCAGCGAAATAAAGATTAACATGTGAATTTGGGTATTTCAACCTATATTATCTCATGATAGAAATTAAACTGCCTTAAATCATCACTGAAGTTTGTCAGCCTAAATGATTATTATTGTTATAGCTCAATGGTCAACTTAAAAGCAAAGCTCAGTAGGATTTCAACTGCCAGGGGCCCCTGGGTGGCTCAATGGGTTAAAGCCTCTGCCTTCAGCTCAGGTCATGATCCCAGCAGACAGTGGGCTCTCTGCTCAGCGGGGAGCCTGCTTCTTCCTCTTTCTCTCTGCCTGCCTCTCCACCTACTTGTGATTTCTGATCTCTGTCAAGTAAATAAACAAAATCTTTAAAAAAATAAAAAAAGGATTTTAACTGCCAGAAATATAGAAGCCAATGAGTTTCTTTCAGTATTAAAAATACTGTTAAGCTTTCTGGTGCTATCTACAAACACCATTAACCAGAAGTGGGCCCATAAATCAGAACAAGGTTTACATTAAATTTCATTAAAACTCATAATTGGTAGACCATTTCATATGTCTTTATCTTCTGCTTACAAATGATTTGTTTTTATAGCACTTCAGATTAAATCATCCAAATATAAAAACACATTTCCTTGCTGTAATGCTAGTGGATAAAAACTTCAAAAAACCAAGTTACTAGACAAAATCCTGCTATGTAGAAAAACCACTTTAAAGATCCTAATGGAAAAAGTTCTGGTTCTTAAAAAAAAATAAGAAGGAATAGGTCTTACCTATAGTTTCTAACATTCTTTTTTTCCAAAGGTCAGGGTTCTTCTCTACAATGATTTTAAGCAGCAACTAAAACAGAACTCTGGGGAGAAAAGAAATAAAATGGAATGGTTATGCTTTAGCACAACATTAAAACTACATAAAAAGTACTTGATGCTACCACAATTCCTTTGGCCATTAGAATCTTGTTGATTTAACTTAAAATAGCTTCATAGGCCAAAAAAAAAAAAGGTAATCATTTTAGGATTTATTCAAAATTATCAAAGGTAATACTAGCATAGTAAGGTAAAAGGCATACAATGTGTTTTAAATAAGATGGCAGATATATCCAAAATATTTAAGAACTTCTCAACACAGATCACTATAATCTTAGATTCACTTACAGATTCTCACCCACAGAATAAGGAACTTACTTGACTCTGCATGAGAAATTCGGTGGGCAAAAACATTAAAACATAAAAAGCAGAAGATGTAATCCTGCCTTTGATTGCTCACAGTCCTAACTGGGGACACCACACACACATACCAATTAGAAATAAACTATGACAGTATGTGAACCAATGGGAACTACTAATACATTAAAGCATGGATGAAAAACGGAATAAAAGCAAGCATAATATTAAATGGAGGAAGGGTTTTTCAAAGGCTTTCAAAATACCCTCCTCACTATATATTCTCTTCTCCCTCATTCAAAATAAACTTTCTCAACTCCTTCAACTCAAACAGACTCCTCTTTCTCTGACAATACTTATCCAGGGTCTTTAAAGCACCAGCTACAGATTCCCCATGGCAATGTCCAAATCGCTAACCATACCTCATCTTTGCTGTCCAACAATTTATATGTCCTCTCCCTAGTCACACAGAAAAACCTCAGTCATTCCTTCAATGAAGAAAAATGGTCTACAACCCATTTTCCTCACTTTTGGAAGATGAAATAGGATTTGTCTGAGAAGGAACAAGTTGCCCTTGTTGTCTCTTTAACAGAAAATGCATCTGGGACAAAAGGAAGTCCGTGATGTATATGAGCAGACGCACAGACCATCCATCAATGCTGTGATTAGCTCTGTGCAGTAACAGAGAACAGTTCTAACCGACTTTCCTTAGCCCGATTTAGAATACACTATTTAAAACATCAACTCCATTGGAAACAGTCAAACAGCTCTGCTATTGACACTTGCTTTCCCCGGTGTCAAGAAAAGAGGGCAACAGCTCTAACTGGGAATTGAAACCTAAATAACAGTGTAGGAACCTTCGTTTCCTAGGAAACTTAATCGTTGGGTATACTGCAATAAACGAGATAAAGTATAAAAATTTCCAGCTTGTAGTATAACTCACACTGGAAAAAACCTATTCAGGATTAATGCTGAGCCCACAGAGATGAGCATTTCAATGTCAGGCATTGGGTGGTTTCATGGGGAAAAGTACAGGGAGATCTTTAAAATAAACTAGTCATATTTTTATTCTTATTGCCATGGGATACTTCATAAGATAGCATACTATTAGGTCCCCCCTCTCAAAAACTTACTAACTCCTGACAGTTAACAAATCAAAGAAAGGATACACCAATAAAAGGAAGGTCAATAACTGATACATGCCTAGGAGGAAGAACCCTAGCAACAGAAGAGCAAGACTGAGAGAGGGTGATCACCGGGAGGAACATTTCCGCTGGCCCCTTACTAGCTGCAATGCCCTGTGAAGTCACTGTCTCTCTCTCCAGAACTAGAAAACTCTAAACACAAATGAATGATACTCAAAGTTTTAGAAGAGTAAAACTATTCACATGAGTACTGGCTAGGCACAATAAAGTCAGCTCTATCTTCCTCCCCCTTTGAAAAACTAACTTGGAAAGACAAGCAGTATTCATGACCTGGAGGGGGAGGTAGCCCATTGATTTAGAAACCCATTGATTTATGAGGAGTCTGCAGACAAAGTACAGAGTAAGCAGTTCCCCACTGAGAAAAACACTGTCATCCCAAAGTTCATCTACAAGTCAGTTATGTGGAAAGAGAATTACTTTTCTTTTCCCCAGAGAATCTCTTATCATAGAGGTTTTGTTTTTGTTTGTTTGGTTTGGGTTTTTTTTAAGCTCCATTCAACGGCAAGTCAGGCATCAGCTCCCAGATGACAGCTCCATTCCTCTGGATTTCAGAATTTAAAAAAAAAAAAAAAAAAAGAGTTTCACAGTTTCTCTTCTCTGCTCTGATGTCCGTAAAATAAATGTTTTTAAGTTTTTCCAGATTTTATAGTTAGTAGCCATGACAAAGAGATAAGAGGTTAAAAACAACAACAAAAACCTGTTCCTTTCCATGCCCTATACCCCATCCTAAGGATTCAGCTCTAACTACAAAGAAACTCATCTGTAACCACAGATGATACGGAGAGAGAGAGAGTCCACCCGCATCGAACTGCATGAATTCTCCTTCTCACCCCACCATCAACCTTCTCTCTTCAACCCCCTCAATACCGTGTGGAAACAGAAGGGTACCTGGGTGAACACTGTGGGTCATGACCAATGGGTAAGATGTAAAGAAAATCCAATACATGTCTAAAAAATGCCAAGTTCTGAAGGCTGTTCTGGACAATTCAGGGTAGTTAGTGAAGATGATGAGTCAGAGGGACAGTAAAGAGAGGAAATGAGATGTGGACAGGTAACAACACTAATGCTGGGGCAGAAGCAAGGGTGGTAACAGCAAACATACAACAGCCACCACATCTTGGGCACTGCTTGAAACATATGTTATCCAACTAAGGCCTTTAATATTTACAAAAGCCACTTACTTTACAAACAAGGAAACTGAGGCACTGAAAGAGGAAGCAACTTGCCCAAGGTCATACCACCAGTACATGATGGAGCTAGATGTGGACCCAGGCAGTTTGGCTCCAGAGCCAACTAACAATTTAACTTCTACAATATGCTGCCTTTCAACAGGAGGAAGATCCATCTTACTCTTCTCCTTCCTCTTTCCAAGTTCAAAACTGTGCTGAGTTTACGCTTCACAAGGAGAAACCAAAAAAAGAAACAAGACGAAAGTGCATGACGTCTGAAATGGATAGGTATAGACAACTTAACACAACCAACAATCCATACAAAGCTATCACCAATTCAGAACTAAGTATGTTAGAAACTATGGGTAGGTTAAGATCAGTAATAGTCACCATTTACATATGTTCATATGTTTAAATAAATCACCTTTGAAACCCAAGATCTGAAGAAAAATCTCCAAGGAAAATAAGCCTCCTTATAGTAATATTCAAAGTACATTTAAAAAAAAGGCTGCTCAACTTCTTCCTAGGAACATCGCCAAAGGCAAGGGAAGCAAGGGCAAAAATGAACTATTGGGATTTCATCAAGATCAAAAGCTTCTGCACAGCAAAGGAAACAGTTAACAAAACCAAAAGACAACTGACAGAATGGGAGAAGATATTTGCAAACGACATATCAGATAAAGGGCTAGTGTCCAAAATCTATAAAGAACTTAGCAAACTCAACACCCAAAGAACAAATAATCCAATTAAGAAATGGGCAGAAGACATGAACAGACATTTCTGCAAAGAAGACATCCAGATGGCCAACAGACACATGAAAAAGTGCACCACATCACTCGGCATCAGGGAAATACAAATCAAAACCACAATGAGATATCACCTCACACCAGTCAGAATGGCTAAAATTAACAAGCCAGGAAATGACAGATGCTGGCAAGGATGTGGAGAAAGGGGAACCCTCCTACACTGTTGGTGGGAATGCAAGCTGGTGCAACCGCTCTGGAAAACAGCGTGGAGGTTCCTCAAAAAGTTGAAAATAGAACTACCCTATGACCCAGCAATTGCACTACTGGGTATTTACCCTAAAGATACAAACGTAGTGATCCGAAGGGGCATGTGC
>PISX010004427.1:0-23102 GCA_004024625.1 Mellivora capensis
TTTTTGTTTTTTGTTTTTTTTCAAAGATTTCATTTATTTATTTGAGAGATCACAAGTAGGCAAGAGAGGCAGGCAGGGAGAGAGAGGAGGAAGCAGGCTCTCCGAGGAGCAGAGAGCCCGATGTGGGGCTCGATCCCAGGACCCTGGGATCATGACCTGAGCCGAAAGCAGAGGCTTTAACCCACTGAGACACCCAGGCGCCCCCTAAATGGTCTTTTAAAAATGTCAACTAGATCATGTTATGTCCCTGGTTGGAACACTCCCTTGGATTCCCATAACACTTGTCATAAAATTTGCACTCGATTCAGGTTCACAAGGCCCTCTGGCCCTGCCCGCTCCTTTGACCTCTTCCTGGGCAGCTCTCCCCACCCCCTGGCTGCTGTGAACCGGCATCTTTTCTCCAGTAGAGCACCTGCATTACCTGTATTGGTTTCCCTGTTCTTGTCCCGGTTAGCTCCTTCTGGGGGTGTGCACCTTGTTCTACGTACTGCCTTTTGGCCTCCAGGCTGATCACTACCCACCTTTCTCCTGCAAGCCACAGTTCCCAGCTCCCCGACGATGGCTATTGGGGGATTTGCCCAATGGGAGATGGTGGAAGGAGGGAAGAAGGAAAAAAAAAAAAAATGGAACCATGTCTTTCACTCTCTTTCCTCTTTCTCCTCCCCTTTGTGCTTGCCTTTCTTCACTCCCCCGCCCCCAGCTCTGCTTCTGGGGGCATTTTCCAGCAGTGACTGGTTGCTCGTTCCCCTCAGTGGTTCAGTTGCCCACCACACAGAGGCAGCCTGACCACCATCACAAATACTGACGAGCAGCCCTGTCCTTCGGTTCCAGCCCCTGCGCCAGTCAGATTGTGTGGTCTGGGCTCTGGGCCACAGGAACACCCCCTCCTCTGGGAGTGGCTTCCTGCATTGCTAATGTCTGGCTCTCCCACTCTGGGTTCTTCCAACACCACCGTAGCCACTTCAGGGTCTTAAATTCATTTGTGTGAAATACCTACAGCAGCTTCTTCCTTTCTGACCAAAACAGTTCTCAGCCACAAAGAACATCCTCAGAGCCCCCTTCCCTGACCCCTGGGGTCACTCGCCAGCACACGCACCTGTTCTGAGTCTCTTCATTGCCCTTTTCATTTTCTGCTAATTTTTCTTTATTTATATGTTTGTGTGGTGCGGTTCCCAGAGCCTAGAATGGTGTCTGATACAAAGGTGGCACTCGGTGAATATTTATTAAATAAATGAATAAGAAGAGTGGACTGAGTTTTGGCTAAACCAAACATTACTTAAATGGGGGAGGTGATGTAAATGAATGATAATCAAACTTCTACAAAGTCCACGAAAAAGAAAGGAGTATGAGAGAAAGAGAGGAAAATTAGGCAAAAAGGGAAAATGTTACCCTTTGGCAAGAGAGATAATTAGTAGGGAAAACAAAACATATTTATTTTTTATATCCACTAATGTGCCAGTTGCTTTATATACATGATTTCATTCTGTTCCCACATCAGTACTATGGGGGAGAGACATTATCTTCCATTTCACTGTTGGGAAAACTAAGCATCTGAGAGGTGGACTTATACAAGATCACAAGGCTGTAAAATGTACAACAGGATTCAAGCCCACAGTGTGTCGGGTAGGACCAGCCCAGGAAAGTACATCATAGCTTCCATCCGTGCCCGTCCTGCTTCTAGTTTAAATGCACAAGACTTAAATGCAGATATGTAAACCATTTCTGAACCACTTATTTTATCTTATTAAACCCCATGGCCATCCCCGGGAAGGAATTTGAGATATTTTTGCAAATCGATTCCCAAGTTTTTCTTGCCTTTCCTACTCCCTCCGCCTCCTCGCTCAATGAATGGAAAGGCAGACCAGGAGCCATACCACTAAGTAAATAAAAATATTGCCCTCAGCTCCGGAAAATGGGCCACTGACGTTTTCTTCCAGGTTGACCTCAGAATGAGACTAGTGATTTAGTCTGTAGTAAGAAAGGGGTTCAGGGGATAGGCCCACCCCATATATCAGCAGCCTCCCATAGAGCATGAAGTTGTTATTCACGTATGTGCTACATATGGCATCAATAGAGAAAGATGGCCCAGTTCCCTTCAAAGTCACCAGGCCTTTATTTGTACCATTGCCTCTGTTTTGTCGGATTTCACTGAAGAGCCCCATTCTCTTCATAATGGGGACAAGCGAGTTCTCAGTCTTGTCCTTGATTTCCTATATTATGCCAAGGTCTGAAGATGGTGGGTGATGTTATACTACGCAGGGTATAGGGAAACTGAGGGAGAAAAGCCCAAAATGGTGGAGGAAATCGTTTTTTCCAACTTATAATTTCTCGTTTGGTTGAGTCAGTATTTTAACATGACTCTGACATTGCTTTTTCCCTGAAGGCTTCTCCTTATCCCCAGACATCGTGCTCTCAGAACCCTGATAACTTACAGCAAACAAACAAATCATGGAAATTAAATAGCAATAAAACTGTTGTTGGATTCATATAAAAAATATTATCCAGTATTTAAATGGCTATTATTTACAGAAACTTGGCAATTGTACTATACAAATAATGAAATTGATTCCAGTTACAGTCCATCTTTGTTTGGAAAGGAAATACCAGTAGTGTTTGAAAAATGGATTATTAAAGACCTTGGTTTGCTGAAGGTGGCTCATATGTTCTATTTGCTAACACAGCATCTTGTTGGGGGAAAAAAAAATAATAAGAACAGCTTTTCCCTACCCCAGATTATTTTCACTAGAGATCTTTAGAGCAGGAAATAAAAAACAGCTAATGGTTCATGGGGCATGTGGAATTAGTTTAAGCAAAGCCAAGCCCTGGTCCTGCTGACCGCCTCCTCTTTCCTGTGCTGTTTTGTCTATACTGGCCTTCGAGTATGTCAACAAATCTCTTTTAAGCTCAGATGGGAAAGAAAGGATGGTGATTCTCTCTGTTTCGGTAAGGGTGTAATTTGCAACAGATGTGCTTTTTTAGAAAGGTACAAGTTTGTCTTGTAAAATATTTGTAAAGAAAAATAGCCTCCGGATTTCACAAAGTAATCCTCACTTGGTTTTGGAGATGTCACAAAGAGCATTGTTTTTATAATACTAATATAATTCTTTTCTCATACAATTTGATTATAACTCAAGATTAGTGTTTGGGAAGAGCCAAGTTTAAATATCTAAAACAGTGTAGTGAAGAAATACCATATGTGATTTGATGGCTTTCTGACAGTGACCTGAAGGGAGCCCGATTTCAGTCGGAAGATATGGGTTAAAGTCCTAGCAATACTTTTTAACAAAAAATGAGATTGTTACCTCCTCCAAGCCTCAGTTTGTTTATCTGTGAAATGGAAGAATTCACTTACCCCTGCCATCCAAGTGGGAAGATATATTTAAAATGCTTACTAAACCACAAAGTCCTAGATAAAGGTAAATAAGTATTTTCATAACAAATCTACTCAAGAAAAAAATCTCTGTGGGTTCCACACCTTTATGTATATGCCTTTTTGTATACATAATAAAAGGAAACTTTAAATTATTATCAAGAGCTGTACTAGTAGGTAGATTAGCACAAAAGCTTGTGCTGTTTAAGATGAAGTAATAAATTCTGACCCTGATTGAGCCATGAAGCTTATCGAAGAGCTAATCACTGATTCTCAGGGAAGTTTTACCTGCATAAACACCGACAGATAAAAATCACATGATGGAAAAGGCGCGCGTCCTGCATGGGTATGACTAGCTTTGGCCTTTGGAGGATGCATAACTTTCAGTGGGGAGGACATACCGTAAACTGGTGAACTTTCTGCGAATTTTTCAAATCTGCTATCTTCGATGAGAACAGATATGGCTGCAGGCACCTGAGGGGAGTGAGCACAGAATGGGATAGAAGTCTGAGTTGGGATGGTAGGCCACTGGGCTTCAGTTTCCCTGTGGAGGAAATGAAAACCATAATACCCATCATCCTCGTGTGACTGTTGTAAGGACTTTGCAGGGTGATCCGTTTAAGATAATCTATGGTTATATCAGATAATTTGTACAAACACAGGATTCTTGAAACATATCATAAATAAGTAGGGAGAAAATCCTGTCATCTTCATGAAGATTTAATACAATTTAACGTTCGAAGTTTCATAGTATTTTGTCAGGTTCTTCAAATGGGTAATAGTATTAATGACTCCTATGTATTGAGCACTTCCTGTGTTCCAGACATGAGTGGTAAAGGCTTTAAGTGGATTAAATTCATTTAATTCTATAACCGTCACGAAAGTAGATTCCATCATTACCCCCATTTTACAGATGAAGGTCAGTAAATTGCTCACAAGCCCATAGCTAAGGAAATACTGGAGCCAGGATTTGAACCAGGCTTGACAGTGGAGCCAGTTAGAAATCTAATCATCTTCTAAATCAGATTGGGGGTGAGCAGAATAAAAGAGAGCTCACAGCTTCTCTAAATTCTCAGCTTGCCTTCACATCTCTGCATTTGAATTCCAACCTTCCTGAAACACACATTTGAAAATAAACAATTTGACAAGAGTTGTTTTTTTTTTTAAACACACACATGGACACCCAACTTTTTCATTACAAGTTAAGGTAAAGACAAAGTAGCCCAGCATTTGCTGTTTGGATTCAGAAACAAGCAGGGTGTTTCTGTTCCCTGTTGTCACTGAACCTCCCACCAGGGAGCCCACACATGGAGCAGGAGAAATCCAAGCCACCAGCCGGCTCCTCACGTTAGCTTTCAAATGGCTCTGAGGGGCAGAAGCGATTCCACAGCCCTTATCTTCTCGGTAAAATGGCTTGTTTGGAACCAGAAGGGATTTTAGGACACATTTTATTTAACAGGTTTTTTTCTGGGGGGGGGAGGGTAGGGGTAGGGGTGGTGTGTGTTTTGTGTTTTTGTATTTCACAAGGTCTAAGGACAGGGCCTGGGCCACTGTAATCCTGAGCGTGCTTTCGTGTTTTCAAAACCTTTCCGCGGTCTGTTGGTTTTGACCTTGCTGGAAAACCTGGTGAGGCCTACAGATTCTTCTCTCAAAACCTGTGTCGTACTGTCCTGGGTGAGAGTATCCCTCGTATATACCCGCGTATTTTCCCGTCAGGTTCCTTGGGAAGAGCAACCTCATGGTTTCTGATGTGGCTCCTGTCAAGGTTAGCCTGGAGCCAGGCCTTCTGGCCCTTTCGCTGGGGAGTTCGTCTGAAAACAGAACTCCCCACGCGACCAGAGCCTGAGATGGGATGATCTATAAAGCCACTCTCTGGAAAGTGTACTTCCTGCCTGCTAGCAAGGAGATTAAGTCAAAGGTTTTGATATTGATATATGGTCCTAATCTTTTAAGAGCTTTCAAGCACTAGCAGGACAGTTATAAGGAGTTTTCTTAAATCATTAGGAAGAGGGAGATTTGCAAGTCCCTTAGGTCCTGCTGATGAGCCGTTGGAGTAGCAAGCAGTGGGGGTCCAGGGAAGTCTCCCTTCTGACCACAGGTACACACGCATCCCTGGGTACGTTCTGTAAGGTTTATTTACATTGTTGTGGAATGGAATTGAAACCTGGACGTACAGACTTTGACACGTATTTTGATTGTTTGTTTAATTAGAAATTAACACAGTAGACAGATTGTATTTGTGCTTTGTTTTAGGTAATTTTTGTTGATAATCGAAGATATTTCCCTTCCATTCTTCATGTTTGCCCGGAGCTCTTGGTCCCCACGCTCCAGCTTCCTTCAGGGCCTTGGGGCGCCTCTGAGTCCCTCTTCTTCTTTCTCTTGCCCTCAGTCTCCTCCTCTCTCTTTCTTCTTTTTTTTTTTTTCTTTTTCTCCCCCTGCTACCTTTTCCTTTCCTTTCCTTCCTGGCTTTTGTCATAATTCTTAGGAGCGCCAGTTGCCATTTTTAAAATGCTTTTGTTTACATTGCCTTGCCCAGAGGCCATTTCTCTCCAAATTTACTTTATAGTCACTTTTATAGGTCCATGCAAAATGTAGAATGTTAAACGAACACAGCGAGGCTCAACTAAATGCGATTAAAAGTTGCACTGTAGTGGGCGTCTGGGTGGCTCAGTGGGTTTAAAGCCTCTGCCTTCGGCTCAGGTCATGATTCCAGGGTCCTGGGATCGAGCCCCACATCGGGCTCTCTGCTCAGCGGGGAGCCTGCTTCCTCCTCTCTCTCTGCCTGCCTCTCCGCGTACTTGTGATCTCTGTCTGTCAAATAAATAAAATCTTAAAAAAAAAAAAAAGGTTGCACTGTAGAAAACGAATACTGAAAAGCCCAGGGTTACCGAGCAAAAAAATTAAGACCAGGTAAATGCTCATTCGGCAGAAAAACATGTGCGGAGTCAGCAGAAGGAGGGGAGGAAAGATCTTCTCAGTGTAACATTATAAAGAATCTACCATCATTTTCAAAAATGAAATTTGACAAGTGAACACTAAGTCCTCTGGGGCATAACTAAACATGCATAAAAGGGCTGCATATTTTGGGGGGATTCTGCCTAATATTTCAAAGTTTTGTTTTTAATATAAGCAAAAATAGATAAACATAAGAAACTATGTCCATAATTTTATTACTACTACTACTACTACTACTAATTATAGACGGTTTATTTGTACCAGGCATTGTACTAAGAGCTCTATGTGTCTTACTTAATTTGGTCCACTTTATAACTCTGAAATGTAAATGTTTTAGAGATGTTTTACTTTTTAAGGGAAAAATATTCTGTCTTAAATGGTGTACATCTGTCCTCTTAACCTTAAATATTATCTCAGAATCCTTTAATGTCTCAATGGAGGGTTCTTATTTTTAAGGTTAATATGAGAAGAAGAACCAAGGCGTTAAGTAACCTGGGTGAGATTTGATATCCTAAGAACTGAGTAAGATTGGAGATACGATTCAGTAGTCAAGGGTCTCTGTGACTTGCCAACCTGCTGTGAGAGTTTCAGTATTCCGAGACATAGTTTCTCGATCTGAAAAAGAAAGGAATATTGGCACAGAGAAAATATTTCATCACTTTGTGTGCCTTTATTCAATCGCTAGGTCCTATCTAATATATTTTCCATATGTTAGAAGTATAGCTCTGAGAGGAGTTTGTTTTGTAAGGCATTTTACTGAACGAACCAAGTAAGTTGTATACCAAAACCATCTTTAGCATAAAAAATAAATCACATGAAAGATAGACATGTTCCAAACACAATTGTACACTCTGTGCTATGCAAGACTATATTTACTCACAGAAGAGCTATAGTCAATAGTAAACTGTAACAATTATGTCTCATAGCAAATATCAATCTTACCGCTTACGGTTTTTCAGAGGTTACATATCAAGGCTTTAAAGGAAAAGCAAAATTATAATCAAGATTAGCTCTTTGGGGTGGAAAATCTGAGTGCTTCCTTCAGGAAATAATAGGTAAAGTGATCATATGCCCTGGTCTGCTGGGTCAGTTCTGCTTTATGCTTCTCCTGGCCTAAGAGCTTCCTTGAATCCTCCCCCCCCCCCACTTGCATTCTTAAGACATTCTCTCACTCTAGAAAGTAACAGAAATATTAATTCCAGAACAAATATATTTGAGTCAATGGACTCTGTTGAGTCCAACAGACCCCTTCTCTATCATGTCAACAGGGCTGACAGTGACTACCTCGGCAAGGCCCCTACGTAGCATTTGTGACTGGAGCGGGATGCAGCCAGATGCCGGAGGACCCCAGCCACACAATACATAGCCCCTGACACCTATCATTTTGAGTTCTCGTTCCCATTCAGAACAGAACCAATGAATGGGGTACTTGTCATTTGGGTTTGAAAGTCAATGGACAGGATTCTCTAGATATGGAAGGTACTCCTACTGATTCCTTAGAACCTTAGATTTTCCTAAATATTTCAAAGCTGGGAGGTAGATAGTTCTTTGGAAAAATCTAGTTAACTTTTTGTTGTGATATGTGATTGTAAAATAGCTGAATATGAAAGAATCACTGTATTTCAAGTTTGCAGTTATTGATGTTTTGTGGACTATTTAAAACACAATAAGAGGGACGCCTGGGTGGCACAGTTGGTTGGACGACTGCTTTCGGCTCAGGTCATGATCCCGGAGTTCTGGGATCGAGTCCCGCATCAGGCTCCCAGCTCCACGGGGAGTCTGCTTTTCCCTCTGACCTTCTCCTCGCTCATGCTCTCTCTCACTGTCTCTCTCTCTCAAATAAATAAATAAAATCTTAAAAAAAAATAAAAAAATAAGACATAATAAGATTTTTAAAAATTATATAGAGCCATTAGAAAAAGTTGTATGATATAAATCTCACATGTTCTCAGATTTATAGTTATAGCTCTTTTTTACGGTTTTTTTTTTTTTACATCTTCAAAAAAAACCTTAATAATGCATTAAAGAAAAAAAAAACACAACCAGTGTCACTACCAAGCCTTTGGATGATTAACTACCCTATGATATTTCTTTCATCCAAGCTGGTTTATAAAGGAAAGCAAAAACGACAATAAAAGAAATGTACCAATTTATTCTCTACTAATAAAGTATTGAACATTAGTGAAAAAAGTGTGAAATATTGGAATGCAACACAGAGCAATTCCATTACCCATTGCAGTTTTGGGTCATATACTGTATATAAAGAGTAATTACTTCATTGGTTGGGGACCACAGTGGAGGAATATAGGATTTGATGAAAGAGATTTTAAAATAAAAATTTTATCCCAAAGCATTTGATTTTCAAAACTTTGTCAACATTACAGACCATCTTATTTTGGTTTTTGGTGTTTGGGGGTGAGGGGCTGGGTAGTGGAGTGGGAGTACAAAAGAAATAGAAAATTAAGAGTGAGCAAATTTTTAAAACTCCTTAGCCAGTAATCGAACATCACCAGCACATAGATTTTAAAGTATCTACTAAAAATAGTTTTTGTAGATGCCTTCAGTGACACATTGTACTAACAAATATCTTGTATTTAATATTCGCATACTGGCTTATTGACATTATATCTTGTGATTTCTACTGTTAAATTAAGTTTCCAGATTTTATTATCTTGCTGATTGTGGTGCCTACAATGTAAGTTTCCAAATGTTCAAGTCTATTGTTCTTGTTGATCATGCAGGGATTCTGGGTAGGAACGGAAAGCTTCCTGGGTAGGATGGTAAGGTAACATGGTATATTATGGAAAGAAGAGACCTAGAGTTGGCCTATCATAGTCCTAATCCTAGCTGTCACTTTTCTCAGCTCCTATGTTTCTTCTTCTGGAGAGTACAGAAAAATAACTACATTTTAGGATGGTCGTGAAGACCAAATGAACCACGTGAAACGCACATTATAATGCTTAATGAGTGTTTATATTCTGCTTTCTAAAAATAATTTTAAATAGGCTTTTATACAAAAATATAAGGAAGAGATACATAAACCACCTAATATGATCAACGAGTACCAATTCCTTTATTTCTTCTACTCAGTTTAGTTCAATAATAATATTGGAGAAAATCAGGGAAATGATCTGGTTACAAAAAAGAAACTTGTTAATTGCAAAGAATTATTTATATTATAGGAAGGTCTATGAAGAAGAAAATAAACTTCCATTACCTTTAATATTTTGACACACTGACTTCATTTTCTAGCCTACCCATTAAAAAAAAAAGTTAGGATTATACTCCATCTCACCCCTGCAGTTTTTATGAGATCATAAGGATTTTTGTTGTCATTAATTATTCTCTTTAAATAATACTTTGTAATTTCATTGTAGTATATCAGTTGTACGTACCATAATTAATTCCACCCAACATGTCAGTGATTTTTTTGGTTATTATAGGCAAAATTGCAATAATTGTTTTTTTCAGATGTTTATTGAATATATTGGAAATCCCATCTCTTTATTTGTCATATTTGTTGCTAGTTTTTCCTATCACCCTTATAAATTTATGGTAAGTTTTGACACCGTAACTTTTTTATGTAACTCCTGCTATCAATTTTTTTCCTTTGTGACTCCCTTCATTTTGTTTAAAAAGTTATTTCCTATTCCAAGGTTACTAGATAACTTATCTATATTTTCTTCTGTTTTTATAATTCACCTTTAGCTTTTTTGTTTTTTAATAAGCCTAGAATGTATTTGGGGCTATCTATTTAAGGTAGATCTGAGGTAGAATTGGGCTACCTCGAATAGATCTGATCTGAGAGTCTATTTAGGTAGGATTTAACATAATTTTCTGCAAATAGTTAACACAAGTACCCAGTAACATACTACGTTCATCTGTATGGTGGATTTATGATGGTGCTTTATCATAAAACAAGCTCTCTTTAAATGTTCATCTTTCATATTTTAATTACTTAAATAGCTGGTACAATAAA
Organism: Mellivora capensis; assembly: GCA_004024625.1. NCBI lineage: Eukaryota > Metazoa > Chordata > Mammalia > Carnivora > Mustelidae > Mellivora > Mellivora capensis. The sequence goes on from PISX010004427.1 coordinate 10,305, forward strand.
TGCTTTCTCATTATTTCTGTTTTGCAAAAATTTCTTGGCTATAGCTTCAATTTATTTTTCCAAACAAATTTATTAAATTCTCCCCATTTCACTGCACTCCAAACACATTAGGATTTGCTTGAAAATGCACTAAACCTGTACGTTCAACAGAAGAATACATTCTTTTAATAATCAGTGTTCCAGTGCAGAGACACCATATCTCTATTTTCTTAATGTAGATTCTGTGCATTTCTTATTAAGGCTATGCTTAAGTGATTCTAGATTTTATTGCTATTGTGAAAAATATTTTTTCACATGATCATTTCAAACTGGTAAGATAGTATTCTCAATGAATTTTGATTGCCTAACCAGCCTCCTTCAAGTCCAGCTTGATTTATTCTGTATGCAGAAAAATATCTGTTAAGAGCACTTTACTTCACGGACATAAATGAATTTAGCCAGTGCTTGGGAGAGAAGACACTGAAGGCCATGGAGATGATTAGAACAGACCAGCTTTATAATTAGGAAAGAACAGGAGGCGGCACTGGATATCCATTTTTTTTTTTAAGTGTACAACTGCATAGGTGAAATTAATGCACTTTGTTTTATTGCTGGGGAGGGAAAAAAGACAAGAAATTGATGCATTCATGTCCGTGATGACAAGTGAAGGGTACCTTCTGAAGACAGCAGGGACCCTGAGAGTACATAATCGTTCTGTATACTCTGAGCCTTCGCATCTCCTGTATCTCATTATCTGACAGTCCGACTTTTATAAGCAAGATGAATAATGTCGACAGTTGTCTCCCATGAGAATTATATTTAAAATGAAGGCTCTAAGTAACTTCTACCTAAAGGTCATGTTTAGAACTGGCCTCCATGTCTTCAGTCCCACTGTACCCCGTTCTTGGAGGCTGCACATCCACCTGTCACTCACTTGCCCTCGGTTTCCAAGGTGGCAGGATGCCACGCCCAGCCGTGCTCACAGTGCAAAGTGCTTTAGACTTTTCTGAAGTGAAAGTCAATATGTAAATGTGCAACATGACGACATTATTATTCTAGCTTTCTGGCTGCTTTCAGCAAGCACTGACTGCCACATGAGGTCTCAAGTGTTCTGGCACAGTGTGGAAGTGTTCAAAAGAAGTTAAAGTAATGAAATTGGATCTACATTTCCATAGAGATTCAAGCTGGCATGGAGGAATGGAGTCATGGAATCAGGGTTGGATGGTCTCCACCAAACAGCCTAGGCAAGTGCCTGTGATGCCAGGCTACTAAGCAGAAATTTCAATCGTGAAAGGCCACCACTATTTCTTCCTCTGGGTCTAAAATTACAGAATGTGCATATTTCCCCCAGGCTCACACCATTCTCTGGGTGCTTTATACTCAATCCCACCCACCTATTCCTTGGAGCACACCAGCTTTGCTTAAATCCAGGACAAGTTTTAAAATGAAGAACTAAGGACCAGGGGAGAAAAATGGTTAGTTAGAATCCTAAAATAGCCTATGCTATTCTATCAACTATGTGACTGTTACACTGAAGAGGTGGGCCAGGCTTACCCTGTATCTGATCTTCCTAAACTACTATTTAGGAAGTGTCTATTTATGGATTTCAGTTGACCTGGTCTTTTCTTTTTTTTTCTTCCTTTCTTTTCTTGTTTTCTTTTTCAGCTTTCATTGCTCACAGGTATTCCAGATTTGGTCATTCCAAGACCTGCCCTCTCTCCTACGCCTTTACATGCTTTCCTACCCCCCAACTCTGGCTAAAATGTCTCTGTTCATCAGGGCAATATCATCAGAATCTGAGTCTGGTACTTTGCAACCATCTTTATATTGGCAGAAGTCCATGATGCTGTGTACCCTTTCTCCTCCATCTCCCTTTATATCCTGAAATTTTCATGGGTTCTGAGTGTGTGTGTGTGTGTGTGTGTGTACACACACATATACATACACACACAGATTAACTTTATTTAGGTTTAAAAATGTGAGAGGGACAATTCAAAGAATTTCAAGCGCTGAAGAATACCTTTACTCACACAGAATCTCTTTTTTCTTAATTGTATTTTAGGACAGTGAAAAAAAGGGATTTATAAATAAAATCTATGCCATCCAGGAGGTTTGTATCAGTGTCCAGAACATCCTAGATGAAGTGGCTTCCTTTGGCGAAAGGATAAAGAAGTGAGTGAGTGATGCTGACATGTGCGCCCTGGCCTTCTGTGGGACAGAGCGTCCATTTGTTTTTCAGAGGGTGAAATGCCACATTGTTTTTGGCAGGGGAGACTCCTTCTGGGTGATCTATTGCTCAGTTTCTTCATTATTTACTTTGTTTCTGTCAGTCTTTGGTTTTATGAAAAGTTCTGTCAATTTGCTTCCTGAAATTTAGAACATATTGGTTGGAAAGAAGTCCTACTTGTAGCTTTGAAGAAATAACACCGTCCTAAATTTTAGCACATTTCCAAGTGAAAGACTTTGTTCTTAAATGGAATATGAAATCATGATATGAAAAAAATAAACCAAGCTAGATGAGAATTTCAGGTAATCAAGACATCTTCATTTTATTACTGGTTGTCTTATATGGTCATTGAGGAACTCAAATTTAAAAAAAAATTATTTTATGTAGCATCCTGCAAAAATTTTCAAATTTATGTATTTAAATAGTTGAAAATCATAGTTACAGATGAACTAAAGTAACACACTTTTAATAATTTAAAAAAAGGAATCCCCTTTCCTAATTTAAAATATAGCTTCACTGAAAGCTAGTGTAGAATTAAGAATACAAGAATATTCTTAAGAATATTTTTTATGAGTATAATTATAGTCTTAATTTTGCATTACTTGTATTTTACCTGAAATAACTTTATTTACTAATGAACTTTTAAAAACTGTCTGTAAATTCAATAAGGTGGATTTACAAGTATTGATCTGTTAAAAATATATTGAGGCCCCATACTACTAAAGTATGTGAAAATGGGCTACATAATGATTGCTAAATAGTCAATTCAAGACAGGTGCTGTATATCCGAAAAAGCCTACATATTCCTTGTTTCATGTATCAATTCATTGTTTATTATTTATATTATTATTCACCAAAAGTGTTCCACAAATTTGAATCTTTGGGCATACACATTTAAAAGGAGTAAATTATTTAAAGGTGTGAGACACTTACCTAATGCTTTTCATGTTTCAGGGAATAATGCATTTTACTTTGTATAATTTTTAATATATTTCCACATACGCATAGGTGCTGAGTTTCCATTTTTTAAATATCATATTAGAACAGCCTCCCTCTCACTCCAAATGTACAGCAGCCCTCAGTCTCAGACTTCTGAAGACTGATTCCTACATCTTTTTTCTTCTTCCCCTCCATGTTATTTCCATTTCTAAGAACGTTCCTTTGTTCTGGACACCCTATCTACTGGAGCATGGTGTGAAGTCCTAAATAGGGCATTTCCCTTTTGAGTGTTGTCCTTTCTCTGAGGTACACTGTGTGTTGATACCTGATGGAAGTATCTCATTTATATCATAAGATGCTGGGTCAGTGCTGAGGTCAGGCAAATTTATGCCTGAGAGGAAGAAGCTTCTTCATAAGCTTCTTTCTGGGCGGTAGGGGTCTTCAGGTGGTTGGTCGGAAGACAACATAGCCACTTGAAGGATATGGCCAGATCCTGGCTGTGGAGCAGCCTTGGGAAAAACTGAGTTTTATAGAACCTTCCACAGGTATAGACAGAGGTATAAGGTATAGGGTGAGGTATAGAAACATGAATAGTGTCTACTGAGTCTTACAGGACCCATCTTTTTTGTGCAATTTTTTAAAATATTAAAATAGAGAAAGTCTCCTGGGGTCACATGAGATTAAGATGCATCTATCCAGAAAGGAGATTCAGAAGCAATCATTAACTACAAAGTGAAAAGCCTCTATAATTACCACATCTTGTTACTAAATAATCATTCCAGAACTTTCTTGAATTGCATCTTTTTTGGGGGAAGATCATAGTCTAGATTTAGTTTTCATGATGCACTGTGGAAATAGAAAAGGGCAGTCTTCTTTTCTGATATTAGCTACACTGGTAAGGATTCCTTGCCATTTATCCTTCTAAGAGAAAAAAGCAGAACACAGGGAGCCCTTCAAGGAGGCTGCCCCCCCGCCCCCAATTAAAAGGGTTTTCTGACCGAGCAGCCAGTGCCCTTGCACAGTGAGGAGTGTTGATGGATGGCGCTGAGCTGAGCCTCAGGAAAGCAAGCAGACCCACAGCCTTCTGTTTCTCCACAAGTGTCAGTGAAGGAAGGAAGGTATGATCCTTTCTCAGGTGTCAGTTAAACAGGGTACTCACTCTGACCATGGGAGGAAAAAGACAAAGAGAAAAGCTAGCCTCCAAGTTACCAAAAACAAGACAATGAGACTGATCTAATTTTGGCTCTTTTATTAGGAAAAATAGTTTTAGAGAACACTGGACCTTAAGCAGACACAAAGGCAAGCTATATGCCCACAGAGCTAAGGATTCACTCCTAGGTGTTAAGCTGAAGCAAAATATAGGAAGAAAATCTCTTAATCATCCTTTATGGGATCAAAGATGGCCCGGGACAAACCCCACCCCAGGTGCACATAACATACATGACCAGGAAATGAGAGAAAATTAAAAATATTCACATTTATCCATCTCACATATAATTTCACAATTTCTTGAGGTATTTCTGGGGCCCCTGTCACGGCAATAGACTCCCAGAGTTGATTTAGCTCTAAAAATTTCGCTTTGATTCACGTGTTACCATCTCTACCAGTCTGCCTCGAAACAATAAAAGTTGTCCTCATTTTTAAAGAGGGAAGGTGAGGTATATAGCAAGATTGATTCCTCTAAAGTCATATGGCAGAATCTAGGCTTTGAATGGAGATTGGGTATTTTCTTCACTCTTTTCATTAAATTGTGCTAAAGTGTCACTCAGCGGTGTATGTTAGGTCCTGCTCAGAGGCTGGTTGTTGAGGCAACAGGATGCAGTAAAACGTTAAGTTATATACCCAACACTGACGACTCCATGCAATGCTTCTGTTTTATTATTTTGACATCCCCTCCTAAAAACTGATTCACTATAGAATTTCTACACAAAACCCCCTAAATGATTACAATCTTTCCATGTTCCACTTCCCTGATTTCCTACAATCCTTTTTTTTTTTTTTTAACCTTCTCTCTCATTTTTCTTTTTGTCCCACTATGTTCCTTCCCGTCTTTAGTGGTCTTTTTTGGTAACTTCCCCCACTTCTGTTCACTGATCCTGTTTTTGTTCTTTGTTCTGATGTTCTCTCACTGTCGACAGGCAGTCTTGCCACCTTCCCCCACCCATCATCTGCAGTATGGGAACGCTGCAACCCCATGAGCCAGGCCCCGCTCTAACCCACTTGGCCAGCTTACACTCCATTTTCACAGTCTTTCCAACACATCCACCATGTGCTCTCCTTCGCCAGAAATAACACAGGGAGAACAGTAGTCAATACTGACTTTATTTCTTAATTATCTCCTTATTTCTGGGAAGGGTAATGAGGCTGACAACTCTGTTCCCCCTTCCCGACCTCTAGATCCGTTTGAAATGTAACTGAAGCGAAAAGGGAGTATTCCTCAAAGGAATTCTAAACCAGGGAGGATTTACACAACAGTGCAAGAGTCAGGTCTACAGATAGTTGCTGACATTTCATTCCCAGTGTCTGGAATCCAGTGTGAGTTGACAGAAAAAAACAATGTCAGGCCCAGGGGCATTCTCCTCTATGAAAAGTGGGAGAAGACACGATTGGCTACTTGTTCTAGAAGTAGAAAAACACATTAAAAAAAATTTTTTTTTATAACCACATAAGGAGTCCCCCAACTAGTGCAACTTCAGACGCCGAAGTCACCTGGGACCATCTGGAAGGGTTGGAGGCAAGACTTGCTTGCGTGGGCCCTGCTTTCGTGAAACTCAGCACATTGTGACTCACCTGTGTCCTCTGATAGGCTCACTACAACCGCCTTCTGTTTGGGAGAGAAATGCAGTCTTACTTGATCCCCCATCCAGAGTCTGAGTCAGAACCACATTTATTTTAACCTTTGTTTAAAAAGAGTATGAAGTGCTCCGATTGCTGATGTGTTAATTTCTCATTCAGTACTTTCAACTGGACTGTCCCATTCTTAAGCTGGCTGGCCATTGTAGCCTTCTGTGTGTTCACAGTCATCCTGTACTTCATTCCACTGAGATACATTGTCCTTGTCTGGGGTAAGTAAAGCCTTTTTTTTTTTTTTTTAAACTGTCTTAGAAATTCTAGGAACAAACTATTTTTAAGGGATGAGTTATACTGTCGGTAGTTCCCTGTATTTATGATCATGAAGCTACTCCATGATGAAAAGAGACAGGTCAGTTAAAAATCACAACAGGATAAAGATTTAGGTCTACCTACAAAATACATTTCTCTTATCTGGCACCATAGGCTCCATCATCCTGTAAACATGTAGTTGTGCAGATTCTTCATATATCAAAGTGTAGCTTTGCCTAGATATCATTCTGATTTATTTTCACCACTTATACGAAAACAGAGGCATTTCGATCCATATGCTGCATTTAGGACAATATGCTTTTGTGCTGTGGTACTTTATCTTGTGGAAGCGTCTGTAAACACGGGACTATATACGGCCGCCTGTTAGGTCACCTTTAGGATGCAGGAAAAGGGTCCCTGGCCCTGACAGGCTGCTTAGGAATAAGAAACCTGCTTTATGTGTATTAAACAAAAGCGCTTCTGCAAGAACCCACATTAAAGGTGCTATTTTCCAGTCCTCATTTTTAATCCCCTTAAGCTGCCGTTCCTACGGGCCTAGATGGCACTTCGATAATAGTTTCAGGATTCTTCGTTGTTTTAGGGTTTCTACTCCTTATGTGAGAGAATCCATGCCCTGAGAAAAACGGTCAGTCTCTACAGTGCACTTACATATAAAACTACATTAATGATATAATTAAATAAGACCGGGGAGACATAGGATTCTCTACTTGCCTCTGGCCTGCACACACTTAAGATTGCTAAACATATACAAAATGCAAAGGACCAAAATGGGTATGGATTCCAGAAAACACATGTTTACACTAAATGCAAAAAGATCAAAAGGAATGTTTTGTGATTTTCTTTTTAAGACTTATAAAGAAAAGTGACAAAGAGGTCTGAGATCCCCATACCCTCTGGTCTTAAAGATTCCTATCTCCCTATTCTTTTTGGTCTGTCCTGTCAGATCCTCAGTAAGACCACTTACCCTTTAACAGTCACTCTGCTTACCTTTACAGCTTGGGTAGGGAGGAGAGGGTGGGGGAATGATGTTTTTTTCTCCTTGTTATAATTTAAACAATTTCAAAAAAGATAGTACTTGCACTACACAGGGAGGGAGAGAGGCCTTTCTTCCTCTGTTCAAGCCCTCATCTTTCATTCCTTCCTTTGATGTGTAAAACAGATGCTGTTTTCTTGAAGGAATTAGGGTAGGGCATGAGGTGTGGCAGTATTATCTCTAACCTTCTTAGGGTCAGATCTGCCATCTCGGTTGTGATAGGTGATGACTCTCGGTTTGGCTTCCCAGTGCTCTCAGAAACTGGAACCCATGGCAGACATCTGGCTCGGTAACCTGGGGTGGCCTCACTGGCTCGGTCTTACACGTAATTCTTAGAGAATGTGTTTGGGCCTCTTGTTTCATCAAATGAAATAAAACAAGAACAGTATTTCTGTAGTGTGTGGTGATTGCTGAAATGTTAACTGGAAATTTAAGACATGGGTCTCACATGGGGAGATGGACCAAAATCAAGAATGCAAAAGAAAGTTTATTCTGCTGAACTTCCTGAAGAAGAGCCAAGATGTTCTAAATTATGGCCCAGTTTTTACAAGTTTGTTGACTTCCTATAATGCTGTTAATTTATTTCGTATAGATGAATATGTTGGTCATTTATTAAGTGCAAGATAAATTTTGAAGAGTAGACTTGTCCCATTGAAATTCTCTTATAGAATATGCAGAATAGGTACTTCTAGTTTTGTAATACATTGTTTCGACATTTCTAGCTCATTAAGTTTTTTGTTTCTATAATAGCTCTAATTTCACCTGCAGTTATCCTTCAACCACATGTGCTCTTCAGGTACTATAGAGGATTAACTGTTGAATAATTTAGTATGGGTAGATATGGCTCATCTGTAATGGTTCTTGGCTGTTCTATTCCAAAAGTGATCTAATTAAATCAATCACAGCATCTTTTGCAAGCATTACATTTAAATTTTGTGTAATCTAAAAGGAAATTGCTTCCTGAAAATCTCAATGCCAGAGCTGTAGAAATGGAAACATTTCATGCCCCTACCACCCCCCCGCCCCCATTGTGAGAACTTTTAAGATCTACTCTCAGCAACTTTAAGAAATGCAATGTAATATTAACTATAATCATGCTGCACATTACATCCCATCACTTCGTTTGTAGCTGAAAATGTGTAGCTGCTCACCCATTTTCACCCATCCCTCCATCCTCCCACCTCCGACCCCTGGTAACTACCAATCTAGATCTATGAGCTTGGCTTATTTTTTTTTTTTTTTTAAATTCCACACACAAGGTCTTCAGGTGTTTGTCTCAGACTCATTCCAGTTAGCGTAATGCTCTCAAGGCCCAGCTATGCTGTTGCAAATGGCAAGATTTCCTTGCTTTTTATGGTTGCCAGTCCACTGTGTATATATACACCCTAGTTCCTTTATCCACTCATGTGTCAGTGGATGCTGAGGTTGTTTCTGTGTCTTGGCTATTAGAAACAGTGCTGCAGTGGACATGGGCCAGGAAAGTGTATTTTTGAGTTTGTGTTTTTGTTTTCTTTGGATAAATATCCAGAAAAGGAATTTCAAGAACATAGGGCAGTTCCATTTTTCTTTTTTTTAGGACTATCCATTGTTTTTCATAGTGCACCAGGTTACATTTTCACCAATAGTGAAAGTGTTTCCATTTCTCTACATGTCTGCCAATACTTGTATTCCTTGTCTTTTTGATAACAGCCATTCTAACAGGTGTGAGGGGATATCTCAAGGTGTTCTTGATTTGCAGTCCCCTGATAATTAGTGATGTTGAGCATCTTTTCACATCCCGCATGGCCATCTGTAGGTCTTATTTGGAAAAATGTCTATTCAGATCCTCTGCCCGTTTTTTAAGTGGATTGTGTTTTTGTTTTTGCTAGTGAGTTGTATTGTTCTTTATGTATTTTGGATATTAGCCCACAGCAGAGGTAAGATTTGCAAATATCGTCTCCCATTCAGCAGGTTGCTTTTCATTTTGATGGTTTCTTTTGCTGTGCAGAAGGTTTTTAGTAGGATGTAGTCTTATTTTTACTTTTCTTGTTTTTGCTTTTTGGGGTCAAATCTGAAATGTTGCCAAGACCGATGTCAGGGAGCTTACTGCCTTTATTTTCTTCTTGGGAGTTTTATGGCTTCTGGTCTTACATTCAAATCTCTAATCCATTTTGAGTTAATTTTTGGATATGAAGTAGTAGTCCACTTTCATTCTTTTGCATGTGGTTGTCCAGTCCAACACCATTTATAAGACTGTCCTTCCTCCATTGTATAGTCTTATTTTGTCATAAATTTATTGATCATATATGTGTGGGTTTACTTCCACACTTTCTATTCTGTTCCATTGATCCATGTGTCTGTTTTTAATGCCAGTATCATACAGTGATAACAGGGAATGTAATGCCTCTAGCTTTGTGGTTCTTTCTCAAGATTGCTTTGGTTGTTTGGGATCATTTGTGGTCCCATATAAATTTTAGGTTGGTTTGTTCTACTCCTGTGAAAAATGCCATTGAAATTTTGATAAGGATTGCATTGCATCTGTAGACTACTTTTGGGTAGAATGACCATTTCAACACAATTCTTCCTATCCATGAACATGGACTATCTTTCCATTTATGTGTGTTGTCTTCGATTTCTTTGTCTTATAGTTTTCAGCGTATAGGTCTTTCACTTTCTTCTTTAAATTTATTCATAGGTATTTTATTCTTTTTGATCTGATTGTGAATGGAACTGTTCTTAATTTCTCTGATAGCTCATTATTAGTGTATAGAAACAAAAACAGATTTTTATTGATTTTGTATCCTTGGTTTGCAAATTGGCCCTCAAACACAAAGTGCATAGACTGAAGAAAGAGGCAGACCATTTCAGACTGGTAGGTGGCAGATTTAATATACAAGGGAACTTACTTATGAGGCTTGTTTTGGGTGGCTACAGGCAAGTAAATCTCCACCCCTGCCCACCAAAATCTAAAAGTTTACATAGAATAATTAACTGGGCCCAGTCCCATAAACTGTTCAGCTGGTCTTAATAACACCTTACTTTTTCAAGGTTACATCCTTGGAGCAGTTCCCACTGTGGGAACTGTGGGCAGAATGTATATTTCAAAACCCAAAGTGTGAGAAGCCTCTAATTGCCAGAGTTCAGCAACCAGGTCAAGCATAGGTGATATCCTCTCCAATCTTCTCCATTACCTCTTCCCTCAAATCCTGAAGCTTCATTGAATTCACTCATTCCTTTGTGTATGTGTGTATAACCTTTAGAGTTTTCTATATATAACATGTCATTTGCACATATTCCATTTTTCTTTCCAATTTGTGTGTTTTTCTTTTTCTTGCCTGATTGCTCAGGCTAGGAATTCCAGGACTCTATTGACTAAAAATGGTGAGAGTGGACATAGTTGTCTTGTTGCTGAACTTATGTTAAAAGCTTTCAGCTTTTCATCACCAAGTATGATGTTAGCTATGGGCTGTCATATATGGCCTTTATTATATTGAGGTTTGTTCCCTCTGTATCTACTTTGTGGAAAGTTTTTATCATCAGTGGATGTTGAATTTTGTCAAATGCTTTTCTGCATCTATTGAGATGATCATCTGATTTTTACCCTTCATTTTCGTAATGTGTTATCACACTGATTGATTTGCAGATGATGTACCATCCTTGCATCCCTGGAATAAATCCAAATTAATTGTGGTGAAGAACAAGACTTAATTATTCAATGCAGTTTACTAATATTTTGTGGAGGATTTTTTCACTTCTCTTCATTAGAGATATTGGCTTGTATTTTTGTGTGTGTGTGTGGTGTCCTTGTCTAGTTTTGGAAAGAGTAATGCTGGCCTCATAAAATGAGTTTGGAAGTGTTCCCTCCTCTTTTAGTTTTTGGAAGAGTAAGAAAAATTGCTCTTCTTTGAGTGTTTGGTAGAATTCACCAGTGAAGCTGTCTGGTTGTGTTTGTTGGGAGGTTTTTGATTACGGATTCAGCTGCCTTCCTGGTAATCAGTCTGAATAGAAATTTTCTATTTCTTCATGATTTCTATTTCTTAGAAGATTGTATATATCTAGTAACTTAACCATTTCTTTTAGGTTTCCATTCGTTGGTGTGTAATTGTTCATATTAGTCTCTTAGGATCCTTTACACTTCTGTGGTTTCAGGTTTATCATATACTCTTTCAGTTCTGATTTTATTTGAATCTTTTTTCTTGTCAAGTCTCTAGCTAAAGGTTTGCCATTTACTCATTTTTTTTCTAAGAATCAGCTCTGAACTTTATTATTCTGTTCTTTCTATAACTTTGGGTTTTGTTTATTGTTCCTTTTTTAGTTCTTTGAAATAAAAAGTTAGGTTGACTTTTTTTTTTTTATCGAGGTAGGCATTTATTGGTATAAAGTTACCTTATAGAACTGCTTTGGTTGTACTCCATACATTTTGGTATGATGTATTTGTTTTCATTTTTCTCAAGGTATTCTTTTATTTCTTCATTAATGCATTGGTTTTAGTAACATGTTATTCAGTCTCCCCATACTAGTGAATTTTCCAGTTTTCTTCTTGTAATTGATTTCTAGATTCCTTCCATTGTGTTGAAAAGATGCATGATATGATTTCAGTCTTCTATTAAGACCTATTTGTGGCTTAACATATGAGCTGTCCTAGAGAATGTTTTTGGTTTAAAGATTTTATTTATTTATTTGACAGAGAGATCACAAGGGGGCAGAGCAGCAGGCAGAGATAGGGGGGGCGAAGCAGGCTCCCTGCTGAGCAGAGAGCCTGATGTGGGGCTTGATCCCAGGACCCTGAGATCATGACTTGAGCCGAAGGCAGAGGCTTAACCCACTGAGCCACCCAGGTGCCCCTGTCCTCGAGAATGTTCTATGTGCACTTGGGAAAGAATGTATAGTCTCCTGCTTTTGGATGGAATGTTCTATCAATGTCTGTTAGGTCCATATGGTCTAACATGTCATTTAAGGCTGATGTTTCCTTATTGGTTTTCTGCCTTGATGATCTAGGTGGTGATGTGAAGTTTTAAAGTACTCTAGTATTATATTGCTATTTCTTCCTTTATGTCTTTTAATATTTGCTTTTTAAGTTCATGTTGGCTGTATAAATATTATAAAATGGTACATCCTTTTGCTGGGTTGGCCCTTTATCATTATGTAATACCTTTCTTAGTCTCTTATTACAGTTCTTGTTCGTCCAATGTAAGCAGAGTTACCTACTCCAGCTTGCTTTTAGTTTTCATATGCATGGAATAGGTTTTTCCATTCCTTCACTTTCAGTCTGTGTGTATCTTTGCATCTGAAGTGCATCTCTTCTAGGTAGTACAGACAGACAGATGGATGGGTCTTGTTTTTTTAATCCATTCAGCCATCTGATACTTTTGACTGGAGAAGTTATCTTATTTAAACTAATTACTGATAGGTAGGTACCTATTGGCATTTTGTTAATGTTTTCTGTTTTGTAGTTCTTGTGTTCCTTTCTTCTTTTGTGATTACTTTCCTTGCTGGTATGCTTTGACTGCTTTATTAT